>WURS02433375.1:0-15593 GCA_011762765.2 Rhinocypha anisoptera | reverse complement strand
AAATTTTTAAATATATTAAATAATAATTTCAATTATATTTGTTTGTTCTGATAAATTGATTTTTTTTGTTTTTTTCACTTTTTTCTCTTTTTCGTTATTTTTCTCCATTTTATTCAATTCGATATCCAAAATAGCAATATCAAATAATACAATTGAATAGAATAGGAATTTAATTTATAAATTAAATTTATGTATGATGTATTTATATATATATTTCATTATATTATTAAGCCTTTTGTCTTTTGTGTCTGTCTTCATTAGCATTTTAGCTTCTCTCCCTCTCTCTCTTTCTCTCCTCACTTTATCTCTCTTCTATTTCTCTCATTTTGCAATCATCATCATTATCATTAAGAAAAAAGAAATTGCTTGGTATAATTAAAAGTGATACCCAAAGGAGAGAGTGAGAGAGAGAGAGAGAGAAAGAGAGAGAGAGAGGGAGAGAAAGATTTAAAAAGGAAATTCGAATAAGAATCGATTCAGAATTTCCGTTTCTCACTTTCTCACTCTCACTCTCACTCTCACTCTCACTCTCACTCTCACTCTCTCTCTCTCTTTCTCTTTATCTGTTTTTTCTTTTTTCTATGTGACAAACTTTTTGTGTATACGAATCATCTTTACTTCCTAAATTTTCCTTTTATTTTTTTCTTCTTTTCTCTTTTACACTTTCACAGTTAAAGTTAGATCATAATTGAAAATTTTGGGCACAAGAGATTCACAATTCAAAACATCATCATCATCTTATGTTATATAAAAAATTCTGAAAGTGAGAATGAGAGAGAGAACAATGAAAGTGTAGCTGTAAATGAAGAGTTAAATAAAAAATAAGAAAAGAGTAAAAGAGAATGAGAGAAATTGACATTTTGGCAAATTTAAAGTATGTATGTATGATAATAATGAAAGTAAGAATTCAAGAATGAGAGTGAGAGAGAGAGTGAGAGAGTAAGAGAGAGAATGAGAGTGAGAGTGAGAATAGAAAAGCTAATTTACAAATACCCAGACTACGTGAATGAGTCTTATTGAATCATTAAATTCAATGTGTCTGGAACTGTATTGAGTTGGATGAGAGTGAGAGAGAGAGAGAGATAAGGAAAAAGAGGGTGAGAGAGGGTGAGTGAGAATTCTCCAGTGGGAATGTGTAAAACATAATAGATTTATGCTGACACACAAACTTAAATACGCTATGTAAAAAAGAAATAGAAAGAGAGAGAGAGAGAGTTAAAAAAGGAAGAGAGAGAGAGAGAAACAGAGAAAGAGGGAGTGAGTGAGAGTGAGAAAGAGAGAAAGGAGAGTGAGAGGGGAGAGAGAAGGAAAAGTGAAAAAAAAGCGAAAGAGTATGAGAGAGAGAAAGAGTAAGAGAGTGATAGAGAAATAGTGAGAGAAAGACCGAAGTTTTTAAGTAATAGAAGTTTTCCGCTAAAATTAAATTAAAGTCATAGTGTGAGAAGTGAGAATGAGAATTTGAGAGTGAAAATGAGAATAAGTTGGTGAGAACTTGAATTCTCCAGACAATCCTTTCAAAGTAAATTTTTTTCCCTCTATTGACTTGAGAGAGAAAGCGAGGAAAATTGAAAACTTATAAACTAATTAATTTTAAAAAAATATTTTTAGAAATTATGAAAAAAAATTTTTACGATTCTAAATTTAGACTAGACTTGGCATCACTTGGCATAATTTTTTTTTTAAATTTAAATAAATATTTTTAAAATTAACATAAAAATTAATATATTTAGAATTAAATATAACTTTTTCAACATTTTTTAAAATTAATATTTTGTTTAATAATAATACTAAGCAATTGCCTCAATGCACAGCAATATAGTCGAGGCCGAGTTATTGAAATACACAAGATTTTTAAAATTAAAATTCAATATTTGGTTTTGTTGCTTAGTTCAATAACGGTTTCAGTAATTTAAAAATGAGGATTTTAGCCCTGAAGACATATTATCGTTTATTCGATTTTTGTAAATAAAAACAAATAAACAAAACAGAATGACACTTTTAGCAAGTTACAATTGCATTTGGTACTTTTTGCTATCAGATGACAATTTTATCATTTCAAGATTCTTGCAATACTCTGCTTACTTTGCTTTCCTGATCACAGTAAGTAAACCATGCAGACCCTTTTTGCAGTGGTCTCAGCGGGGTTACCTGTCTGCATAGCTACTCTACGTGACACGCACCTCTGTTTATGTGTAATGCAAGGAAAACTTCTCCCCATGTTAAGTCTATGAAGAATGATGCTTTGATTAATTTAAGTAATTAAATGTGAGAATTTTCTAAATAAATATAGCTATTGTACCAGATCAGACTGTAAGGAGTAATTTGACACAAAACTCACACTTCTATGTTCAAACGCTAAGGCTGCAAGTTACTGCAACGAAAGATTTTTCCTAATAGTTTAGAGAGTCATCGACCTCGCTTCGCTCGGCCTCGACAAAAAACTTTAAAATAGGGATCTTAACTTACTTCAACTCCTCGAAAAAAACTGCACTTATCCACGAAAGTAACTTCATAATTGGTTTTTCTTTTAATTCAATTTTGGATTGGATTAAGCTGAGAACCCAATTTAAAATCAATTTAAAATTTCATATTCTCTAAACTTTTTAAAAATACACTTTAAAAATAAGCCATCTCAAAAATATTTGCGCCAGCGCTTTACTCAAACAAATAAGAAAACATACTTGACTATCACTTTTAGAAATTTATTTTCACGATATCGTAGAAATAAAAAGTTCTATTTCCATTATAAGGTGGAAATATGAAGAACCATATCGGGTTTCCATAGGAAAGTGGTTTTAAAACCATAGATTTTTTCTCCTTCTAAAACCATCATTTCGTAGAAATAGAATCCGTGATATCGTGGGGCACTTTTTATTTCCATGATATCTTGGAAATAAATTTCTAATTCTACTTTATAATAGAAATATTAGTCATTTAGATTAATCCATGTTCTTTTAAAATGTTTTAAGGAGTATCCACCAGATGGCGCCACTTTCACTCAAGTTTTCTAACACAAGCTTGCGTGCCTCTGCATTATGTGTCAAGTTAGTGTAGCGCCATCTGATGAATATATCCCCAACTATACTCTACAAAACATTTATTAAAAAACACGGGTTAATCTGAATAACTATTAGAACCCGTGATATTGTGGGACACTTTTTATTTCCACGATATTATGGAAATAAATTTCTAAAAGTGATGTAATAATTTTTTATCCGTACTTCAAGGTGAACATGTTCTACAGCCAAGTACTGCTAGTGTTTCTTTTGATCTCGGGGCCGGTCAACTGTTACCTCTTGATTGAAGTTCTTATTCGACCTCGGGCAAATCGAATCTTCTACTACTTTCTTCTGGTCACCTTTGTCCAGCAGTGGCTCATGACCTTTGGCATTCAATTCTCCTTGGTTCGCTTCAATCGCAACTTTCGACGTCCGGTGCCCGATCTCATTCACCTGTCGCTTCACAAACAGGTTTTCCTTCGACACCGCTCAAACCTCTCACTTAGTCTCTACATTCAAGCTTTTCATTGCAAGAAACGATACGGAATTTGCTATGGAAACTTTGGCGTTGTCTCCATGTTTGCTTTTGGAAAGGTTAAAACTTTTTTTGAAATAATTAATTTGTTTTAATTTTAAATTTTTCTCTTTTTTGTTTGCTTGTCTATATGACCTTAGTACGTAATGATCTACACTGAACTGCTGATGTACGTCTACATTTTTGTTGCCAAAAACAATCATCAATTGCAATCATATAAACTTTGACCTTGGAAATGCAATTAACAATTATATATCAATATATAATTCTATTATTTACTCTGAACTTGAGTTTTGTTGGTTTATTGTTGTTGCTGTTGTTGCATATATTCTTTGTTCATATTTGTTGTTTGAGTGTTAGATAAGATAAAGTTTTGTGTTGTCAGGAAATGAAATGAAATAAACTTATAGAATTGGTTTGTTTTGCTCAAAGTGATTAATTGAAAAGAATTTATGATCTTGTTTAGTATTGATCTTAACTTTTAGCAGTATCAAATATGTTGTGGACTCTTTTGCTTCTGTTGATTGTACAGTTTTGCTGGGTAGATTTTTCAAACTCAGAAGAAGCCAATCCATATTGGCCAATGAATAGAACAGTTTGCACCGATTGTACTGTAATTTCGGAGTATTCTAAAAATGGAACCATTTGTCCTGGATACCTTGCAGGCAAGTTAAACTTTTTGTAACTTTATAATTCTAATTTTAAAATTTAGTTTGCTGCACCCACCCTGGAGGAATTGACTTAATACTGAATAGCACCTATAAAGAATGTTTTTGGAACGAAGTTTATCTTACCCAAAATACTGGTAATGAAAATACCAATTTAATATTAAATATGATGCAACAAATCACTACTCGACGTTTGGGACTGAGTTCCATGAATGAAATTATGTTTGATTTCAAAGCAAACGATCAACCAGATTTCAACTTGAAACAATTAATTTTCATGGATACCCAACAGGAGATATCCAGTTGGAATTCAAATCAATTTGAATATTTTTCCCTTCAAATGACTAAACAGTATCCAAATGTACAAAATCTTGTGCTGAGCAATTTTGTTTTGGTCAAGTAAATTTATTGAATCAAATATTAGTTCTTCAAATTAATCCGTGTTTTTTTTAAATGTTTTGGGGAGTATCCATCAGATGGCGCCACTCTCACTTAAGCTTTCCAGTCCATAGAACGCAAGCTTGCGTTCCTCTGCATTATGTGTCAAGTTAGTGTGGCGTCATCTGATGAATATATCTCCAATTATACTCTGCAAAACATTTTTAAAAAACACGGATTAATCTGAATGACTAATATTTTGGGAACTTTTAATCAAAATGTCTTACAGAGGTGGACGAAATTTTCCTTGGGTAGGCGAGATGACTTGGTCTCAATTGCAAGTGATCACCATTTGTGTGAAAGACGTTTTAATGACAAAATTTGAAAGTTCAACCCTCCTTCGCAACCTAACTCAGGTTCGCATGATCACATTGTCTGGTTTGAGTCTCGAGGAGATTAGTCAAGACTTTTTCCCGGTCAACTCTCCCAACTGGTGGTACCTTGATTTGAGCTACAATCGACTTCAAACCCTCACTTTCTCTCTACCATCAAGTATTAAGTTTTTGAATCTTGCCGGAAATGGACTTCAACAAATTGATTCCTCCTTTTGGGCTAATCTCCACTTTCTTACTCAGTTTACCGCCACCGAGGGTAAGAGTTTTAAAATTGTATTTGTTTAATGATTTGCATTGAATTTTACTATAGAACAAGATAGCGAAATTCGTTGCATCAAATTGCGTAATCAAGTCGCAAAACAAATCGATATAAATTGGCATGTGTGGTTTATCTGCGGAAAAATGCAACAATTCGTCTATGGCAACAAAAAAGAAGAACATTGATAACAATAGAGGCAATAAGCACAATGTCATTTTTGAATCAATGATATATTACTTTACAAAAAGAACCATACAGTACTTCCATAGAAAAGTGGCCTCAGAATAAAAGCTAAAAATCAATTTTTTGACTAAATCAGACATAATTTATAGTAGAAAGTTTTTGAAAAGTGTTTTGAAAAATAAGAATCGGATAGAGTGATAAAATTTTTAATAAATTGAATAAGTTTTTTGGTGAAAAAGTACTTAAAATTCTTTATTTTCTACTATTTTGAATTTTGGATAATGATAAAACCATTGTCAATTTGGCAATGTTGCCCCAACAATGGCAACTTGCATTGTTTGTTTTTAATTCAGCAAAAGTATCTAATTTATAAATTAAACTTCAAAAACCTTAACCTTTTAAATATGCAAAATCGGGTTTAAGCTTTTATTTTGAGGCCACTTTCCTATGGAAACCCGGTATGGTTCTTTTAAATAAAAGTTGACATTTTATTACGTTGTTTGTTTCGTTATTTTAAGAAAAATCTCTTTACGTATTGGAAGATTCATATTAGCTTATTTCAAGGAAACAACTTAATTTTTCTTTTTCAATGTTGTTTACTTAGTAACTTATGAGATATCTTAATGTTTGCTTTTCCCTGGAATTTTCATGTTTTGCACGATCTAATTAATTGAAGTACAAGAACTTAAAGAAAAGTTTTACTGTTGATTTATGTGCGTCATTAGTAGGCGAGTTTACCCAGACTTGCTGAAAACTAGGTTATAAAGCTAACAAAACAAGAACATTCCCTAAGTCTTCATCCAACAGTATTCTCAAAGGAGTGAACAGATGGACTATTTAAAACGTTTATTTTCACTTCAACTACTTCAGGCGTTGAATCCATATAAAACGGAGGCTTACTTTCGGGAATACTATGCCACCAGTCAAATGGTGGAACGTTTACGGGATAATTCCACTTTGAATTCGAACCCTCTAGAATTGGAACAGTATCAAGTGTTGAAAGTACGAAGATTGTTGATCTATCTATTAATACTCTGGAAATCGATATATCAAATATATCTTTTCTATGAATCCCCACAAGACCCTCTAATTCAAGCATTACACTTTGATGTGATTGGCTTGCTTAATTTTAGCGATTCTATGGTTCAGCTATTCGAGATTCCTCTTATGTGTATACCTATCTACTTTATGGAGATACTCTACTTTCGTAGCTATGTTCCCATTAGCAGTGAGATCAAAAGAATATTGGTGGATCAAAGATCTGATTATTTCTTTCTACCACCACATCAATACCGAAATCACAATGCGGCACAATATGTACTTCAAATTGCTTTGGGCACTTTGAAATCATTGCAAGTCTTTGTTATTCTTGCTCGTAAGTACAATTTTAAAACAGAATATATTTTAAAAAAATTTTTAAATTAAAGATTGCTTTATGATAATGATGCAACTTTACTGCCTGAACATCTTCTTCCAAAGACACGAAAGTCTACTTCAAACACTGCTCTACATTCTTCAATTCGAGCTCAACTTTCTTGCTTCAAACGTGGTATTCTACTATTTTGCTTCAATGTGTATTTTAATGGGTACACTAGGCGTGGCCACCTTCAGTGCCATCCTCATTCTTCTGGCACAGTCAATGCAACAATTGGAGGAGATATGTTCAGAGAAAACATTTCGCCTGAATGGAATGCTTGCTGCTTTGATTCTCGAATGCCGACGGATTATGATTTTTGCCATGCAACTGAATGAAAACTACAATCAAAACTTTTTTCTTTTTCTCCTTCTCAGCTGGCCAATCAATGGATATCTTTGTTCGTTGCTGTTGCTTCAATCGTACAACGCCGACTCGGCTTTTGTTCTAGTTTTTGCCGCTCACCAGTGGGTGGCAATCTTTGGATTACACTTTCTGATTGCCAACTACAACACTAAACTCAATCAACCTCATCGCAAAGTTGTGCAATTATTAGCAAAACGAATTGGATTGATTCGCAATCGATACCTTTTCAAGTCGAGTCTCTACTCACAGACGTTTTACACTAAGAAACCCTATGGCTTCACCTATGGAAAGTATGGCGTGGTGACCATGCTTACTTTTTGTAAGGTATGCCATTTATACACACTAAAAAATAGAAATTTTGGATTTTGCAAATTTAAAAATGGTTTCAAAGTTAGAATTTGGGAAAATCAGGAATTTGTAACAAAATTTGCAAAATCGCAAATTCTTATTTTTTACCCCAGTGGGGATTCTAGAACCAGAACTTCTAAAATCTAGTTTATTCTTCACTTTAACTTACTGTCTTTTCGGTGTATATTTTTCAGTGTATTTTGCTACACTCAGAACTGCTTATGATTCTCTACAAATTGCTCGCATCGACTCACCATTCGCGAGAACTTCGTCTTGCATAAAAAAAAGAACAATGTTTAATGTTTAAAATAGAGTATTTTGATTGTATTTGTATTTGTATTTTATTTGTATTTAAACTTGAAATTCAATAAAAGCATTTAAACCCTTCAATAATAATAAAACATTTATTTCGAATAACAATTTTTTTATTTTTTTTCACGTATCTACGGTTATAGACTAATATTTTTCTTAGAATTTTTTTGAGACAAAAAAATTCTAAGAAATAGAATTTGCGCAAAAATATTTAACTTTAATTTTAGAAGCAGCCAATAAAATACATCTACAATAATAATATATGCTATGATTTATTACTTTTGGTTAAACTACCGAAAAAATGGGAAAGTTATTTCGAATTTTAAAAAAAACGATTCATTAATCATTCATCATGTGAGGTTTAAAAAAGGGTTATAATTTTGTGACAATGCTCACTTTGTAAAAATAAAATTACAATTTTGTTTTTTTACATCTAGTTTATTAAGACTCTCAGCTTAACCCAAACGAAAATCGAATTTGAAGAAAAACAACACTTTTGGACCAATTAAGAAGTTGTTTGCGTAGATAAGTGTAGTTTTTTCGGCGTTTGGGTTAAGCTGAGAGCCCTAAATTAATGCACTATTGTTTGGATTTCTTTTTTTATACAATCAAATCAAATCTATATATATTTTAGTTTGAAAATAGTTATGCAACAGAATTATAGAATTAATTTGAATCAATATTTAAACTGAAGCGAGAAGGTTTGATGAAAATTTCGGTAAAATGATCTTCTTTCTGCCCCACATTCTACCAATCACTACACCGCAACATTTGTTTGAAAGCTACTTTGAAGCGTTGAGCTTGATTGAGAAGTGCCGAAACCGGAACAGTGTTGACATCGAAGACTGGTCCTCTTACCATATAATCCAATGGCGCATTCGTTTGGTACACCTTCTTTACATTCTCAAAATACTCCACCTAGTCTATCTTCACCTCTTTCCAAGTCAAACCAATTTGGAACTGCATCTCAATGTGGATCTCGTGGCGCAGTATAAATCCTTCGATGCGTACAACATAGGCCAACTGGCGCTTGGCACTCTGTTTGGCTTGATTCTACTCTCCTTTCGGTGTGTCTACGTTCGGTACAGTGCAATTGTACTCGCCCAGGGACGAATGTTGGTCATCGAGGGCGTGTGTCCCGAACCGTTTGTTCCGCCCTACCGATATCGTGGCGTCTCGATCGTACGTCTCATACGTGGATCAATGGAGATCATTGTACAGCTGATGCGCCTGGGACCTTTGATTTTGCGTATGTTTACCCACACTGTTATAAAAATACTGTCCGGTTATAACCTGACATTGAGCACGTTTCTGGTTATAACCCTTACAATTTCAAAAATGCTAGCTTATAAGGCGACAATTTAACGAAAAGTCGGCTTATAACTCTACAATTTCAAAAAAGTCAGCTTATAAGCGTTGATTTTCTTAAATGTCCGCTTATAAACTGACATTTTTACATTGAAAGTCTATGACAATGATTTGTCGAGTTATAACCAGACAGCATTTTTAACAGTGTATCAATAATAGTTCAATTAACACTTGGTTGGGTTTTAGAGGTCACTTTTAACCCAAGGCATTTTTTTGACAATTTTTAAAAATATGAAGCTTTTGACAGAAAGTTCTGAATTTTTGTATAGTTCTTAAAATAGTTGAATTTTTGAATAAAAAATAATTTAGGCCTTAAATAATTAAGTTTTAAAGCAATAAAATAAATTTTAAAGATATTAAAAACATAATCTATTCGAGTGTTAATCACGTAATGACAGAAAGAAGGAAAAAAAAGTTTTTTTAAACTTTTTCTTTAGGTATTTTTTAGAGTGTAAATTTCTTTTTCATATAAAAAGATTAATGAACTATCATGTTACACTCCTGTTGAGCAAAATTGAGATAACATTGAAAAAATTACCGTTTAGAGAATAGTGTATTTTGATTATGAATTTAAATAGTTTTCCCAAATTAAGTTATTTAGAATTTAAACGGAACTAGCTTTTTTGCCTGGTGTATTACGATACTAATAGTGTATAATTCAAATAATTTGTTAATAATTTTCTTAAAGTTGATTTTTGTTTTCTCATCTGTTGACCTTGTTCTGTTGATAATCTTTTTCATTACATTAATAATCAGACTGCTATGGATTGGTGATTCAGTATACAACTTTAAAGTACATAATCCAAACTCACGATATTGCAAATTCCAACTGGACTTGGTTATGGCGCCTTTTGGCTTGTCTGTACTTTGAGTTAAACTTTATTCTATTCTTCACGGTGCTCTATATTTTGATTCACACCTTTACCTCGATGCTAATCACAGTGGTATCGATGATGTTTTCCGGTATCATTATTGTGGCTCAAATTCGAAAGCGCATGGTTTGGCTGGGAAAAACGCATAAACCAGTGCTGTTTCGAGATCGTCTCACGAGAGTTCTACGTCACTTTCAACAATTTATCATAATGTTGTTGCAGTTGAACAACTACTTTGGCCCGCAGATCATCATCTACATGACCTTCAATGTTCCTACTAATGGCTATCTGGTTTCACAGGCCATCTTTGGCAAAGTGACGCTTCACATCAAAGATGTCATCATTATTGGTGCTATTGTACTGCAAGTGGTGGTTATTTTCATTCTTCACACCGCTGTGGGCAAACTGGGCAACAAGTTGCGCGGACCACCCAAATCGGCAATTCACTTGGCTATCCACCGAAAACGATGGATTCCGACACGACTCAACCTAACCACCGCTTTGTTTATTCAGAACTACTACAGCAAGACTCGATATGCACTGACCTACTGGCAACTGGGTCATATTTCACTTATGACCTTTGTTAAGGTTGGTTCCATAAAATATTAGTCATTCCGATAAGTTTTGGGTTTGTTTTCAATGTCAAACCATGAACACAAGATGGCGGTGCCTGTTACTCAATTCATTTAGTTTACACATAGCAGTGCCAGAGTGTCTCAGAATCACTGGTCTAAATTCTTTTTTTCAATTTCAGTTTGTTCTCTTTTACATCGAATGGTTCTTCTACATCTATATGTTGGTTAATTCCTAATAAAGAAAAGGAAACTAACTTAAAATAAAGGTACTTACGGTTATATGAACTGCTCAAAAATATTCAATTTATCACTTTCACAAGTGGCAACTTTTCTAGATTTTAAATGTTCAAATATTCATAATTGATTTAAGTTGTTTAACGGTGAACACAAATGTTTCTTGTATTTTGGATTTTTTTTGAGTTAGAAAAGAACAAAAAAGGCTGTGGTTGAACTTGAATGATAGTAAAAATTGTAATTTTTTAAAAAATAGAAAATTTCGCAACTTCACTTTTTCTTTCTTTCCTTGACTTTCAAATATAATTTCCGCTTACGTAACAAAATATACCCTCTCTTAATGTTAATAGTTGATAATTATATTTTTCAATTCTATTCTCCTTATCAAGTCAACAACAACCAACCTTTAAATATACCAACTCAATGTTCCTGTTTCCATAGAAATTGTTTTAGCTGTAAAACTTTTTTTACCCCAAATTATTATTGTTGTTTTTAAGTTTATGTTTATTTTACCATTAAAAAGTATCAATTTGTCTAGTATATATAAGAAATATACCAAATGCTTGTGTCTTGTATTCGTTGTTGATTCATTATTTGTAATAAAATATATATATATATGTTACATTAAATATGCTGCAAAAATGGCTGAAACAAATCTTACCGAAACTATTCGGAACAATCCAGCCACATTTTCACTACTTACCCTACGTAGCGAAGCATCGACTATATTTTGGAAATCATACAAACGTATCGTACAATGAGATTCAAATCAACCGTTGCTGGATCCACTCTTACATACCAACTCTGTTACACTGTTTCTTTGTGGCGCGTTTTGTCGCAATTCTTACCTTTGCAAACAGTCTAACGACGCCGAAACAAAGAACGATGCTTTTCTTCGAACACTTGCCACCGCAAATTGTACTGGACGTCGAGTTTCTTGCGGGAATTCTAAACATCAATCCACTGTTGCTAGTCTGGTACATCTTGTTACCCAACCCGCGAAATTACAATGCACTAGCCTTGTGGCTTGTCAAACCGGATGGTGTAATCAAACCACGAGACCTCAAATTGACCAGCGGAATTTGACAAGTTTGCTCGATTTCGTTCAATCTTATTTTCAATTTACTACGGCATCATGGGCGCATTTTGTGTAATGGCATTTGTGCTATACATATTTCTAGTTTGCTATCGAAACCTATTTGTTCTTAGTCCAGGCTGGACTTCATTTTGGACTTTGCCTTTACTGGCCTACATGTGGTCACTTATTTCAAGTAAGTAAAAATTTTTTAAAAAGTGATGTCAAAAAACTACGTTTTTAGCCTAAATTTTGGTAAAAAGAGTTCTCTAATATTCTTTATATCATTCGAAAGTTCAATATATGTAGAATCGGGTAAGAAAATTTGAAAACTATCAAATATTTTTAACTGTTCCGAATTCAATTCAAATATTAGTCATTAAGATTAATCCGTGTTTTTCAAAAATGTTTTAGAAAGTATCCATTAGATGGCGCCACTTTCACTCCGGCTTTCCAGCACATAGAACGCAGATTTCGTTCCTATACGTTATGTGTCAAGTTAGTGTGGCGCCATCTGATGAATATATCCCCAACTATACTTCACCAAAACATTTTAAATAAACACAGATTAATCTGAATGGCTAATATGAAGTTGTTTTGGTAAATAAATTGCAGTAGTTTTTGGCGTTTGGATTAAGCTGAAAGCCCTATATAAAACGGTTAAATTGGAAAAAATTTCTAATATCAAAATATTAGAATACTATAATTCATACTTTCGGAGTATTTGTCATAGTTGGGATTCAGGAAAAATTTTACAATTGCGTTGTCACGAAACGATGGCGGACGGATTACATTGCACAGTTCGTTGGTTTGGATTGAGGCTTTCTTCGCATTTTCAATGTCCTCCTTTTGAAGAGAGAGAAATTAAGTAAGTTTAAATGAAAATGGTAAAAAAGATGTGTGAAAAAAGATCGCTGATTCAATAGTTCCGTTTATTAAGCAAAAGGGAGAGCCAGAGAGAGAGAGAGAGAGAGAGAGAGAGAGAGAGAGAGAGAGAGAGAGTCAGAGAAAGAAAGAGAGCGAGCGAGAGAATGAGCCAAAGAGAGTGAAGGAGAGAGAGAGAACGAGAGAGAGAGAAAGCAAGAGAAAGAGCGAGAGAGAGAGTGAGCGAGAGAGACTAAGAGAGAGAGAGAGAGAGATATACTAGAAAGCCTGAGTGAGTGGTGGTGCCATCTGATGGATACTCTACAAAACATTTTAGAACAACTATTAATCTAGAATCTGAATGACTAATATAGAAAAAAATAATAGGATAAAAATTAAAACACTATTAATCACAAATGACAGTGTGCGATGAGTGAATGAAAGAGCAAGAAAGTGAAAGAGAGAGAGAAAGTGAGAGAGAGAGAGAGAGAGAAAGAGAGAGCCAGAGAGAGAGAGAGAGAGAGAGAGAGCCAGAAAGGGAGAGCCAGAGAGAGAGAGAGAGAGAAAGAGAGAGAGAGAGAGATGGTCAGAGAAAGAATAAGAACGAGCGAGAGAATGAGCCAAAGAGAGTGAAGGAGAGAGAGAGCCAGAGAGCCAGAGAGCCAGAGAGAGAGAGAGAGAGAGAGAGACAGAGAGAGAGACAGAGAGAGAGAGAGAGAGAGAGAGACAGACAGACAGAGAGAGAGAGACAAAAAGAGAGAGAGGGAGGGAGAGAGAGAGAGAGGGAGAGAGAGAGAGGGGGGAGAGAGAAAGTTTGCACATTAAGGGGAGTGGAGGAAATTTTCTTCATCAACCAGTGGATGAGCTAAAAAAGGCAATTATATAACAATTAAGCAACAATCAAATCAAAATCTGACGTGTTTATCTCTTCTGTTTTTATTATTTGTATAAAAAAGAAAGAAAAATCAGTTTTGCGCATGCGCTTGCGTGCTGCTTTTTGAATTTTAATGTATGTTATTATTATTATCTATATATATAAATCTTTTACGTAATTGTTTAACAGTTTACATTTACTTTACTGAAGTATATTGTTATTATATTGTAATTAATAACTTTGTAACAGCATTGTCGTCACACTGTCGTCATTATTATTATAAGTGAATCACGATTTTTAAAGGAAACGTAAGCAAACTTTTTTGATTGTTTGACTCTCTCTCTCTCCCGCTCTCTCTCGCTCTCTCTCTTTCTCTCTCTCTTTCTGTCTCTCTTGGTCTCTCTCTCTTTCTGTTTCTTTGTCTCTTTGTCCCTAGTCCCTTTGTCTCTCTTTCTCTTTTTCTCTATTCCTTTCACTCTCTCTCTCTCTCACTCTCTGTCTCTGTCTCTGTTTCTCTCTCTCTCTCTCTCTCTTTCTCTCTCTTTCACTCTCTGTCTATGTCTTTCTCTGTTTCTTTGCCTTTTTGACTTTCTTTCTCTCTTTCTTTGTCTCTCTCTCTCTCTGTTTTCTCTCTCTCACTCTCTCTCTCTCTCTCTCTCTCTCTTTCTCTCTCTGTTTGTCTCTCTCTCTATCTGTTTCTCTCTCTCACTCTCTGTCTCTGTCTTTCTCTGTTTCTTTGCCTCTTTGACTCTCTTTCTCTGTTTCTTTGTCTCTCTCTCTGTTTTCTCTCTCTCTTTCTCTTTCTGTCTGTCTGTCTCTCTCTCTCTCTCTCTCTCTCTCTCTATCTGTTTCTCTCTCTCACTCTCTGTCTCTGTCTTTCTCTGTTTCTTTGTCTCTTTGACTCTCTTTCTCTGTTTCTTTGTCTCATTCTCTCTCTCTCAGTTTCTCTTTCACTCTCTCTCACTCTCTCTCACTCTCTCTCCCTCTCTCTCGCTCCCTCACTCTTTTTTCACTTTTTCTTACTCTCAACATGACACATATTGCACAAACTAGACCAGAAAGCCATATGTCAATGTTAATACGTAGATAACTAAATTCACCAAGAATGACAAAAGGCTTGATTTACGGAAATCATTGGAAAGTAAACAAAAATGTTCAAAACAAAGTGTAAATAAGTTCGTTTTTATTGAAATTAACACGATATTTGTTGTTGTTGTTTGTGCACCAGTTGACGCAACAGACGGGAAGCTTTGAAGCCACGAAAGCGAATGAGCAACTCGGTGGGGTGTCCATCGATTGCGTTACGTGATCGAACCAACCATGCTTTCACCTGGTCCAACTCGCCCAATCGAATCGAGGTGATCGCCAACTCGAGTGCCGCAAACCAAGCCACATGAGGATTGTGAACAAGCAATTCTTGTCTGATTTTAATGGTTGGTTTGTCGTGGAAAACAGATAAATTTTTTCCAAATTTTAGTCATTCCGATAAATTTTACAAATTTCACATTCAAATGTGAGTGGCAGGCATCGCCATTTCGTGTTCAAGATTTTACATTAAAAACCGTAAAACTTATCGGATTTACTAATATATTAAATTCTTACTTTTGGACAACTTCAAGCAGGCAAATTTTAGCTTCTTCGTAGCGTGCCAGAAAGCGGTGACCAACGCCTTGAATCAGTTTCAACAGGAGAAACTCTTCACTGTCTAAGAAAATAAAAATAAATTTTAAAATTTAAAATAAAATTTTTTCTAATGCATTGTGTCAAAAAACTCTAATAGTAGATTTTAAATATGCTATCTAACTATATATAAAATACATGCCTAATACGGTAAAAGCGTTATCGCGAAACATTGCCTGAGGCAATCGCGAGAC
>WURS02433374.1:0-34271 GCA_011762765.2 Rhinocypha anisoptera | reverse complement strand
CAAGTTTTTGGTATCAATCAACTCAGAATAATTCATAGAATCTCGATGTGAAAGAATTTTGGATGTGGGGTTACCCCATCTCTGGATGTTCGGACCGTGTAATTATTTTGTCTTGTCTAGACATGGCTGGTTTGTCGACATAGTCGTCATTGTTCTAATGAAACTGTCGAACATTTAAGTGCCACTGCTCAGCACTGTGGCACTGCAACAATGCGACTATTTCGACAAACTAGTCATGTCTGGACATTGCTGTTTGTATATTCTATGACTTCATAACATGTGAAAGTTTTAGCAGAAATTTCCCAGACTTTTGTACTCGAATGCTACTTTGCTATCGATGACCGACAAAGCAAGATAGACTTTTTATTTCATTATAAATAATAATACAAGTGGTTTATAAGTGAAGATAATATAAGAAATTATACGAAATGGACAAGAGATTAATCAAGTTCTGTAAGAATTCGTTCGATACATTCAGGTTGTATTCTAAGATGGTCAAACTTTGACGGTCTTATTTGCTGAACACGACGCCACAGGTGAGTGTGCATATAACTACTTTATCTTTATCTTCATTTTTTACTACCACTTGCGTGGAGGTTCAAGGTTAATGCTAAATGGCCTATTATCGACCAAGCTTCACCACATCACTTTGTCATTTGTCACCAACTAGCTTCTTACTTCTTACCAGCTCTATGACAATAAACTTTTTACATCTATTATTTAATGATTAATTATCATTAAATATTTATTAATTATTATTTAATGGTTGACACGTGAAATTGTTAAAGATTAGGAAATTTTAAATTAATTTAAGTTAAATAATTTGACATTCTGACACGTTTTTCCTTTACTTTCCTCCCCTCGAGATTAATCGATGGCCAGAGAAGAGAGAACTAATGAAAGAGAGATGCCTCAAGGACAGCAGTACTCGACGATCTTGCCAGACGTTGGTGTTGATATTTTTGGCCTGCCCTATCTATCAGAGAGTCTAAGTTGCCATCGGAGAGTGGTTACACTGAGAGAAGTAGGTAGTTTGACGGTGGCACCACTCGATAAATGGTCTGGCCGGTCTGACATTTCGACAAATCACCACATTTGTTGTTCTCTGCTAGACCACACGTTCACCTTCAATCGTCTGATAAATACAATTGCGTGACGAGATAGTTGTTTTTTTGTTTGAATTATAAGACTATTGAAATCGAGAAGAAACATCGAGAAGACAGTGTGGTACGCTGCCAATAAGTTTGATTACTTATATAAAGTCTGGATGACATATCGACTGATGTGCTAGAGTATTAGTGCAATTCAGATGAAGATGCTCACGGTGCTTCTGAGCGTAGTTCTCTGTGCGGTGGCCTCGGTCCACGCGCAACAGGTCGAGGTGGTCATCCAGAATGGACCGATTGTGGGCAAGAAGGTGGTGGAGCAGTATCGTCATTTAGACCAGTTCCTCGGTATTCCCTACGCCCAGCCCCCAGTGGGTGAGCTTAGATTTCGACGTCCGGTTCCGGTGGAGTCATGGCAGCAGCCGTACCACGCTCTCGACTGGCCCAACAACTGTATCCAAACTGTTCCAAGCGAACTAGTTGCATTCCACTACAACAAAAACTTCACCGAAGACTGTCTCTACCTCAACATTTGGTCACCCGATGTCAAGGTAGCGGAGGATAAACTTCGACCCGTGTTAGTCTGGATTCACGGTGGTGGTCTTATTATCGGTAGCTCTACTTTCTTTATGTACGACGGTCGAGCACTGTCGGCCATGGCTGATGCTGTTGTGGTTACCATCAACTATCGGTAATATTTTCTAACCTATCTGATTTAGTTAATCATATTTGGTATATTTCTAGATTGTCCACTTTAGGTTATCTTTACTCAGATGAGGTTGAAGGAGTGAAAGGCAATCAAGGTTTCTGGGATCAGGCTATGGCGCTAGAATGGATTAACGAAAATATTCGCTATTTTGGTGGTGATCCAAACCAGGTGACTATCTTTGGGGAGAGTGCTGGTTCGTGGTCGGTGAGTTCGCATATTCTCTCACCCGTTTCGCGACACCTTTTCCGCAACGCTATCATGATGTCTGGCGCGATCACCTATGGCGTGGTAGACGATCCTCAAACGATAGTTGCCAAGCAACTCAAGGGTATTCGAGCAGTTGGCTGTGCCACGGAGAGTGACACTACCATCAACCAAAAAGTAGTTGAGTGCCTCGAACAACTTGAGCCAGAGAAGGTTGACACAGTTTACTACCAAAGTGGACAGGTTTTCCACTGTAAGTATTAAAGTCATTATTGATGAGAATTTAAATTAATGTTGAATTATTTGTTCAATCAGCGATTGGCGTTGTTGATGGTCAATTTTGGCCCGCACACCCAAAACAGATGCTGAGTAGTGGAGATCACAAGAAGAATTTTAATCTTTTGGCTAGTACTGTGGAAGATGAAGGCTCATTCATGTTCTACTTCCACGGTCGCGAATATCCCAAGTTCCGACGCCACAATCCAGAGCCAATCACACTGGAAGAAGCACAAGAGTATCTTTACCAAGTGGCGACGCACAGTTTTCCCAAGCACAAAGTGTCGAAGGAAGCCATCAACCAGATTTACTTCAACGGTTTGAACGCTAATTTTGATAGCCAGAACCAGTTGCGTAAGCAAACAGGAATTGGCTATGGTGACTTATGGCTCGGATGTCCAACGATCAACTTTGCCAAGTCAGTGTTCCACAACAGTCCCGAATCGGTGAAGGTGTACCAGTGGTACTACACTGCCAAGTTGGGCAATGTGAAGATGCTGTGCAGTGAGTGGGGTGGTGCGTGTCACTGCGACGACCTCTACCCGATCTGGGGCGAACCTTTCCGCAACCGTCATCTCTACCTCAACCGTGAGCGAGATATCTCACGCGAAGTGATCAACTTTGTCAAGCATTTCATCCGTAGTGGGTAAGTTTGATATCAGCCAAACCAAACAGACTATCTCTCATTTGAGCTCTAACTTCAACAAAGTTACACGGGCTTAGTAGTTAGTTTATAACTTAAGAAATGGAACTACGTAAAATAATTATAAAAAATGAAATAGTGAATGATTTTGAGAGATAAGAAGACAGAGCCATGTTGGTAAAGACTTATATATTTTTTGATAATAGTTTGGAAAAACTATATAATAGACTCTACAGACTTACTTTTACTTATTTTTGGAGAATAAAACTGATTTTAATGATTAATTTGAATTGCTTTAGAACTCCTGGTGACGATCAAAACGAATGGCAGAGTTACTTTATTGGCGCCGACGGCAAGAGTGTAGTGGCTCCATACTACGAGCTTGGAAACCATCCCAAATCGCACCACAGTTTCCAGTTGGACCTCAAGAAGACCGAGTGTCATCTTTGGAACCAATATTATGATTAAATTTCTATTGAATTGTTAAAAATATTATTGCTTTAACAAGAGACCATATCTAACTAGAATAACAGCTTATTCAACCACTTGAAAATGTAGATTTAGCGGTAGAACCAGTACATTTGTACTTAAACAAAGAATAGTGTCATTATCAACAATTGCAAATAAAATGTACTAAAAGTACAAAGCCATCAACTTGCCAAACGGCAAGTGAACGAGTCGACCTTCAGACTATAGAAATGTGTCGGCGAGTTTAGCTGTGAATTTGTCAAATTGCTTCGATTACTGCACGCGGCATCATCATCGATATTTTGCTCTTTCTAAATTCCTTAGTTTGTTTATTGAATGTTTTAAAAAATTGTTATAACTTGTTTGTTGATTTTGTTTTAAGATGATTAAAATAAACGCACTTATATCCAACTTTTGCTGATAACGTTTATGAATTGATAATATCTTGGCAACTAGCATAAGTCTTATCAAGAAATAATTTGAGAGTATATAACCAGTAGAACAAATCAAACCAACACATGCAAAGCAACTCAATGAAAATGCTGCTTTTCACTACATGTTTCCTCGTTCTGGTTGGTTTTATCCAATCTGAGCAACAAGTAGAAGTGGTGATTAAGAATGGTCCGATCATAGGACAGAAAATTGCTGAACAAGGACACTCAATAAACCAGTTTCTGGGCATTCCTTACGCTCAGCCACCAGTTGGAAAACTTCGATTTCGAAGACCAGTGCCGGCAGAGTCTTGGAAAGAGCCGTTAAAAGCACTTCATTGGCCCAACAACTGCGTACAAACTTTACTTTTCCCCGAAATAGCAAACTGGCATCTCAGTAAAAATTTTACTGAAGACTGTCTCTACCTGAACATCTGGTCACCCGATGTTACTGTGAATGAAGACAAACTACGTCCTGTGTTGGTGTGGATTCACGGTGGTGGCCTTATTATCGGAAGTAACTCTTTTATGTCTTACAATGGACGAACATTGTCTTCTATGGCGGATGCCCTAGTCGTCACTATCAACTATAGGTATTGTCTATTCATTTGAATACTTGCGAATTACTCAATCACTCTATCTTTCCAGATTATCCACCCTTGGTTTTCTTTATTCCGATGAAGTTGATGATGTGAAAGGCAATCAAGCTTTTTGGGATCAGGTATGTAATTATATAAAAAGGTTTTTCCTGCAATATTAATTTTAATAAAATGTTAATTTCAATCAGACTTTAGCATTGGAGTGGGTGAAGGAAAACATTCGTTACTTCGGTGGCGACCCATCGCAGATCACTATTTTTGGAGAAAGCGCCGGCTCGTGGTCAGTGAGCGCACTCATTCTTTCTCCTGTATCTCGGAATCTATTCAAAAATGCAATCATGATGTCGGGTTCAGTGACATATGGAGTAGTGGATGATGCTGAAACAATAGTAACCAAACAGCTTAAAGGCATTCGAGCAGTGGGATGTGCTACCGATAGTGATACTACCATTAGTCGCAAAGTAGTCGAATGTCTCGAGCAACTTGAGCCAGAAAAGGTCGACTCGATTTACTACAAATCGGCTCCTATGTTTCATTGTAAGTATTTTAAGAATCCAAATAATAAAACTAATCAGAATTTTTTTAAAGCCATTGCTGTGGTCGATTCCCAGTTCTTCCCAGAAAATCCAAGTCAAATGCTAGCCAATGGAAACCACAAAAAGAATTTTAATCTTCTAGTTGACACGGTTGAAGATGAAGGAACTGGAATTTTTATTCTAACCAACCGAGATTCTAAAATTCGTGAAGTAAATACTGAACCATTGACGCTTAAAGAGGCTCATGATATACTTTCTAAAGAAGTATCAAATACATTTCCTAAGCACAAAGCTTCAAAAGATGCCTTTAACAAGGTTTACTTCAATGGAATAAATGGTCATTTAGACAATCCAGATTTGATGCGCAAACAAGTGGGTGTGGCTTTTGGTGATTTTTTCCTTACTTGCCCAACAATCAACTTTGCCAAGTCAGTGTTTGGAAACAATCCCGACACAGTAAATGTATATCAATGGTTCTATACTGCCAAATTGGGCAAACCCTCATTCACGTGTCCCGAGTGGACTGGCGCTTGTCACGGGGATGATCTCCAACCTGTTTTTGGTATACCATTCCAAAGTCCACCAATATTCCACAACCGTATGCGAGACATTTCCCGAGAGGTTATTACCTTTATCAAGTCTTTCATTCGCACTGGGTAAAAACTTTTCAGATTAAGAAATGGGTTTGATGACTGATCAACACTTATTTTCCAGCACGCCAGGTGATGAACAAAGCGAATGGCAAAGCTACTTTATGGGTGCAGATGGACAGACCGTAGTGGCACCCTATTACGAAGTAGGCATCCAGCCCAAGTCGCACAGCAGCCTCAAGTTAGACCTTAAACGCACCGAGTGTGACCTCTGGAATCAATACTATTATTAAACATAACCAATATGTTGAAAAACAATCATAATAAACTAAATCATAATAATTGAAATTAAATTATTTAATTTTAAAAAATTGGAAAAAACACTTTGCCGATTTTGCATTGCGAAACGTCTAGGCAAAGTCCGATGGGTTTTAAAAAAATAAAATAAAAATAAAACCTATCTTAGACACTTCGCGAAGTGCGAACCCGTCGGACTTTGACGGTAACAGATATATAAACTCGTCAAATAAAAACAATCTATATTTCTATATAACAATTCAATATTCTAGAGTTGCTACAACAGCAATTCGATAAATGTCTATAACGGCCACAATGGTAGAATCTATATTACGTTAACTTTATTGAAAGTAAACTTGTCTCTAATTTTGTTTAAGATTTGAATCCAATAATTCAAGTTTCTAATTGATTTTTTATGATGTCTAGAATGACCTATCTATAAATCTACAATTTAGACTTGGCAAACAAAGGCGCGACAATCTGATGAACTATTGGTGCAATCGGAGAGCAACTGGGCGTGAATCAGCCAATTAGGTGGCCTTGGATGGCATTGATAAAATTTTGCATACTACATACTTGTACTTTATTTACTCATCACGATATACTACTATTGTGACTGTCACCTCACAATGTGTGTATTTCAAGAATATCATCAAAGATTCAATGGGTTATTAATTCTATCAAGCATCATTGATAAATGCTTGGCAATGCTGATGTGTTGCCACAGTGAGCAGGTATAAAGTGTGCTTACTCTCAAACAACTCAGTGCGTCTATTACAAATGATGATACAAATAAAAATGTGCTTTGGTGTAGTGTTTATTTTGTTTACCTCACTCACTTCGATTCACGCCGAGCAAGTCCGAGTAGTCATCAAGAATGGTCCCATCATTGGTCAACAAATTTCAGTGTTAGAGCACTCAGTAAATCAGTTTCTGGGAATTCCGTACGCCCAACCACCGATAGGCAAACTTCGTTTTCATAGACCCGTGCCAGCTGAGCCATGGAAACATCCATTACAAGCAGTGGAATGGCCTAACAATTGCATTCAAACTCTCGTTTCGCCAGAAGTGACCGCATGGTACTTTAACAAAAATTTCACCGAAGATTGTCTCTATCTTAATATCTGGTCGCCTGACGTGAATGTGGATGAAGAAAATCTACGACCAGTTTTAGTTTGGATTCATGGCGGTGGTTTTCTTACTGGTAGCAATTCTCTCGTGCTCTATGATGGAAAAACACTGTCTTCTATGGCCGATGCCGTGATTGTCACTATCAACTATAGGTAATTACTTATAATTATAAGTGTTTATTTTTACTCTTAGAAATGAAAGTAGTCAACCTTAAAAAGGGGATAAATCAACTTTAAAAATCTAAGTGTAACCATTTTCATTTGTAAGGGTGATGTCAGGTTTTGTTGAGAAAACAGTTTTATCATTTTTTGAACAGACTCTCGTCATTGGGCTTTCTTTACTCGGATGAAGTGCCTGATGTGAAGGGAAACCAAGGCTTTTGGGATCAGGCATGTAGTAGCTATACATAGCTTTCTCTTTAAATTAACTGTTGATATAAATTTCAACTAGACTTTAGCGTTGGAATGGGTAAATGAGAACATTCGTTACTTTGGAGGTGATCCATCTCAGATAACAATCTTTGGTGAGAGTGCCGGCTCGTGCTCAGTGAGTGCTCTCATTCTCTCGCCTGCTTCACGGAATCTCTTCCATAACGCCATTTTAATGTCGGGTTCAGCTGTTTTTGCAATGGTGGACAGTGCCGAGGAGATGGTAACAAAACAACTCAAGGGAATTCGAGCAGTCGGATGTGCCACTGACAGTGACAAAAACATCACTAAGAAGGTGATTGAGTGCTTGCAGAATTTAGAACCTGAACAAGTTGATCAAATCTACTACAAATCATCAACCAATAAGTTTCACCGTAAGTAAACTTATCAATTTAGTGACATAAATATATTTAATTTTAATATTGATTTACTCAGCGGTGGGTGTGGTCGATAAGGAATTTTTTCCCGTTCACCCAAACCAGATGCTATCAGACGGTGACCACAAAAAGAATTTTAATCTTCTAGTTAGCACAGTAGAAGATGAGGGAACGCCTGTATTCACTTACCTCACGCAAGATCTTCGATTTCGTCCTACCAATCCCGAATCACTTACCCTAAAAGCTGCCCAAGATTTGCTCTACGGAGAAGTAGTGAAAATCTTTTTAAAACATACCCCTACAAAGAGTTTGATAGATAAAATTTATTTCAATAGCTTTAATCCAAACTTAGACCATTCGAACCAATTTCGCAAGCAAGTAGGTGTGGCATATGGTAACTTTTACGTCACATGCCCAACAATCCACTTTTGCAAATCACTGTTTGGAAACAGTCCCGAGACAATCAAGGTTTACCAGTGGTACTATACCGCCAAGTTGGTGAAGCCCTCGCCAATGTGTCCCGAGTGGACAGGTCCGTGTCACACCGATGATCTCCAACCACTTTTTGGCATGCCATTTTACATGCCACAGATGTACGTGAATCGCATGCGAGACATTTCCCGGGAGGTGATCAACTTCATCAAGTCCTTCATTCGCATTGGGTATGGATAGCTCAATTTAAATTACTACTGGTCATCACTTATTTTACTAATTATATTCAATGTATGTATGTTGGATGTAGTACACCAGGAGAAGAACATAGTGAGTGGCAAAGCTACTTTATTGGTGCAGACGAACTAACCGTGGTAGCCCCCTACTACGAACTCTCCAATCAGCCTAAATCACATCTTAATTTCATGTTCGACCTCAAGAGAACCGAGTGTGATTTTTGGTCTCATTATTATGAATAATAATAATAATAATCGAAATGTGTTCAAACTAATTATTTGAATTGAACATAGTTCTGCAATCTAGTCATCGAGTGCTATAATTATTCTTTGTTTTTCAAAATTAAACCTATGTTTTACAAAATTATTAAAATATTTAATTTAGTTTATTACTGTTATTAACATATTATTGGTTATATGGTTAACTTTAGTTTGCTGAATTTCTACTTGTTAATTTTAACAAGTTTGAAGTAAAATCAGCACCATCTAACGGATTGTGTTAGAACTTGAAAGTATAACCGAAAAAAAGAAACACACGTGAATATCACTTGGCAGTGTCGCCACATGATTTGATACGATTACAATTTGCAATGGTTGTTTTTGCCAACTTTTGTCACTATCGTGTGTCTATCTGTGATTGAGAAATTAAATTGGTTTTTTCCTCCGAACAACCAACAACTTGATGTACATGTTTTTTCTGCAACACGTGTGAGATGAACCAACTCCAGATTGACCAATTAATTGATACTCGAAAGTCGGGTACATAATATTGCTTCTGTAAGAAACCATCATTACAAACTTAGACAACTAATCTTTTATTTTTCTAACTTGACTAAATTAAAAATAAGGTTTTATAAAGAAATGTTTAACATTTGCAAAAGTTTCTTTATTGTAAACTGTATTATTTATTTTCTCTTGATGCAAAGAAATGATAATGTGTCGTGATACGTTACTGTTGTAAGAGAAAATATATAATCCTTGTTAGTTGAGTAGTTGATCATCATTATCATTGCTACAGTAAACTTGGCTACAGTGATGATTTGCTAAACGATGCATTTTGCAATACCTCTTGTCTTGTTAGTATTAATTAGTAGTGGCCACTGCGATGGTCGAGTCGAGGTGGTGATCAAGAATGGTGCCGTGGTTGGCCAACAAATTATAGAACAAGGCGTGGAATTGGCACAGTTTCTCGGAATTCCGTACGCTCAACCACCAGTTGGTAAGCTTCGATTTCGACGACCTCGGCCAATCGAGCCATGGCAGCACCCAGTACAAGCGTTGGAGTGGCCCAACAACTGTGTTCAAAACTTGCCTCCAGAACGCCTAGTGTTGTTTCAAAGCAAGAACTTCAGCGAGGACTGTCTCTACCTCAACATCTGGTCACCTGATGTGCAAGTGAATGAAGAACACCTACGCCCAGTGCTCGTCTATATTCACGGTGGTGGACTCGTGATTGGCAGCAGTTCTCTAATGTTGTTCGATGCCCGAACACTCGCAGCAATGGCCGATGCTGTGGTGGTCACCTTCAACTACAGGTTCGTCTAATATAACCACGAATCTATCACTAATTTACTCTAAAAAACATAGACTGTCAACACTGGGCTTTCTCTATTCGGATGAGGTGGATGACATCAAAGGCAACCAAGGATTTTGGGATCAAGCAAGTTTTATGTAAATGTTTTCTATAATTAACTGTTTTTATTATAAATGTTACCCAGGCCTTAGTGTTGGAGTGGGTGAACGAGAACATTCGTTATTTTGGTGGTGATCCATCTCGAATCACGTTGGGAGGTGTGAGCGCAGGAGCGTGGTCAGTTAGTGCGCACATTCTTTCTCCGGTGACGCGACACCTTTTCCACCACGTGATCATTATGTCAGGTGCAGTGACATATCTTACCGTGGATGACGCTCAAACTATGGTGGCTAAGCAGCTCAAAGGTATCCGAGCGGTGGGATGCGCTCAACAGCATGACACTTTGATCAGCACCAAGGTGGTCCAGTGCCTCCAACAGCTCCTACCCGAGGAGGTTGATCAAGTCTACTATAAATCGGCTTCTATGTTTCACAGTAAGTGTTAACACCAATTCATCAACTACTCGAATTGATCACCTTCACCACACAGCGGTTGGTGTTGCTGACGGGCAGTTTTTTCCCCAAATGCCACATCAGATGGTAGCACAAGGTAATCACAAGAAGAACTTTAACATTTTAGTAGATACTGTTGAGGACGAAGGAACGACCCTTTTGATGTTGACAAACAAAACTAATCGAATTGTCGATTCGACTCCACTCACCCTTGAAGAAGCTCAAGAAATTATCTACGAGATAGCCGTTCAAAATTTTCCGACAAAAACTGTCTCAAAAGAGGCTATTAACCAAATCTACTTCAATGGATTCCACTCGAGTATTGATAATGACCATAAGTTGTTACGCAAACAGGTGGGCGTGGCTTATGGAGACTTGATTCTCACTTGTCCCACTATCGAGTTTGCAAGGTCGGTGTTTAAAAATAGTCCTGAGACGATCAAAGTGTACCAATGGTACTACACCGACAAGTTGGGTAAATCGTTGCCGCAATGTCCTGAGTGGACAGGTTCATGTCACGGTGACGATATCCTACCCGTTTTTGCTTTACCTATTCGACTTCCACAAATGTTTGGCTCTGATCGAATGCAAGACATCTCTCGAGAGGTAATCACCTTTATCAAATCGTTCATTCGAACTGGGTAAGAACTGAATTAATTCTAACTCAATAGATGGCGTTTCAATTAATATTGGATATTCCGTTGGCATAGAACACCTGGCGTGAAACATAGCGAATGGCAAAGTTATTCGATTGGCGCTGACGGACATAGCGTGGTTGCACCTTATTACCAGCTAGGCATTCAACCCAAGTCTCACTCCAGTTTTAAGCTCGATCTCAAGAGAACTGAATGTCACTTATGGAACCAATACTATGAAACTAATTAGTTACTTAGATTCTATTTTATTGCCAATTTATACATCAATAAACCAATATTTTTTGTATAAATTAGGAGTTGCATATATTTTCAATCAAATCTTACAAAATTTATTTAATAGATTTGCTTCAAACTGCTCTTTAGGTACGAAATGAGTACAAAATCTCATCAACAAGCATAATTATTGATTTGTCCTTCAATTTAAGACTTGTGTATATAACTTGCTTTGAGAAATATTTTTGCTATACATCCAACATTCACAATCGTTAATGTGAAGTTGATAATTGTTATGTTGATAGTAGCTACGGAGTGCGTATATATCGCGTGATTGTGTAGTGCTCATCAAAACACTCCATATGGCCACTTCCATGATGCACCTTTCCGGGCTATTTGTCCTACTTTTTACTGTTGCAATTCAAGGCAATGACCAAGTTGAAGTAGCAATCAAGAATGGCAAGATCATTGGTCAGCGGATCGTTGAACAAGGTATCCAACTTGACCAGTTTTTAGGCATACCCTATGCCCAGCCACCAGTGGGCAGACTTCGATTCCGACAGCCAGTTCCGGTCGAGCCGTGGAATGAACCAGTGCAAGCTCTTGAATGGTCTAACAACTGCATTCAAACTTACCCTCCCCAGCTCAGTCCATACTATCTAAATCAAAATTTTAGCGAAGACTGTCTTTATCTCAACATCTGGTCACCTAATACACAAGTAGATGAAGAACACTTGCGTCCGGTATTGGTTTATATTCATGGTGGTGGTCTTTTGAGTGGCAGTAGTTCTATGATTTTGTACGGTGGACGGACACTGGCCGCTATGGCCGATATCGTGGTAGTCTCTTTTAATTACAGGTACTTGCATATTATTCGTTAGTATAGGTCTGAATATTCTATCCTTTTTTGGGGTTTTCAGATTATCAACGCTCGGTTTTCTCTACTCGGACGAGGTACAAGATGTTAAAGGAAATCAAGGCTTTTGGGATCAGGTATTTTTTATATTAAAAAATGGTTTTCTTGTGATAATAATTTTTAATATAAATGGAAACCAGGCTTTAGTGTTGGAGTGGGTGAACGAGAACATTCGCTACTTCGGTGGCGATCCATCTCGGATCACTTTGGGAGGAGTGAGTGCAGGGGCGTGGTCGGTGAGTGCGCACATTCTCTCCCCGGTGACGCGACACCTCTTCCATAAGGCCATCTTGATGTCGGGCGCAGTCAATTTTGGCGTAGTGGACCGTGCTGAGGCTATTGTGGCCAAACAGCTCAAGGGTATTCGAGCTGTGGGATGTGCTGAGGAAGGGGACACTTCTATCAGCAGCAAAGTGGTTCAGTGTCTCCAACAGCTTGAACCTGAGAAAGTTGATCAAATCTACTACGAATCGGGTCCCATGTTTCACAGTAAGTAGTGATTAGTGCGTATCCAACCGATCAACTTATTCTGCTTCATAGAGATTGCTGTGGCAGAAGGTCAATTTTTTCCCAAAATGCCAGGTGAGATGATATCCAGCGGTGATCACAAGCAAAACTTCGACCTTCTAATCGACACCACCGAAGACGAAGGTACGCCTATTTTTATAATGATCAATAAAAACCCACTCTTTGGAGCAACGTCGAGTGTTAGCTTAGAAGAAGCTCAAGAGATTATTTACAAAGAAGCAGTAGACAGTTTTCCAAAGAGTACAGTCTCGAAAGAAGCCATCAGCAAGATCTACTTTAATGGTATGAACCCGAACTTTGACAATGAAAATTTAGTTCGTAAAAAAGTGGGCGTGGCATATGGCGACTTTATTCTCAATTGCCCCACAATCGAGTTTGCGAGATCGTTGTTCCGCAACAGTCCCGAGACAGTCAAAGTGTACCAGTGGTACTATACCGCCAAGCTGGGCAAGTCACCGCCACACTGTCCTGAGTGGACCGGTGCCTGTCATGGTGACGATATCAGTCCGGTTTTTGGCTTGCCATTCCAACAACCACCTATGTTTGTGAATCGCATGCGAGATATCTCACGTGAGGTGATATTCTTTTTCAAATCTTTTATCTCCACTGGGTAAGGATACGCTTGATTCCTGAATTAGTTGATTGATTATATCCATTTATAATAGAACGCCGGGTGATGAACACAGTGAGTGGCAGAGTTACTTCATGAGTGTCGATGGACAAAGCGTAGTGGCACCCTACTACGAACTCGGCAACCAGCCCAAATCGCACCAAAGCTTCAAGTTCAACCTTAAAAGAACCGAGTGCGATCTTTGGAACCAATACTATGAGTAGAGTGCCTCATTCAAGCACTTGTTTAATATTATCATTAAATATCACAGATTTTCTCTTGTATGATTTGTGTTTTCCGATACAACTACACTCTATCTATCTAAACTCAAGAGAGAGAGAGAGAGAGAGAGAGAGGGTAAAAATAACTTGTATTGCTTCAATAAGTGTTTGCACGTCCTTCGGCGGCACAGCGCATGTTTATCGTTAATTTAATCGTGATTAATCTATGTCTGGTGTCATAACACATATGAAGCTTTGCCCTGACGATTACATGAATGTGAGAGTTTATTGTTCACGCTGTACGAATTTATCTTAGCCAGACACTAATCGTGATTGATAGCTGAAAAGATTTGATTTCTAAAAACAAGAGAGCTGCCAAAACGCACGGTACCTCTCATTCTTTTTCGAATGACCTTACACTTTGGCAAAACGCATCCACAAACATGATGCTCATCAAAATGTATTGTCTTCTATTGTTGCTTTTTGGAACTGTGGTCTCGATTCACACCGAGCACGTGGAAGTGTCTACCAAAAGTGGGCCGGTGTTGGGCGAAACCATCGTCGAGGAAGGTCGCTCACTGACTCGTTTTCTGGGCATTCCCTACGCTAAGCCACCGGTGGGTAAACTTAGATTTCGCCGACCAGTGCCACCCGAACCATGGCAACAACAGCGCGAGGCACTGCAATGGCCCGATAACTGTGTTCAAACTATACTGGAACTAGAACCACCGGAGGACTATCTTACGCAAAACTTTAGCGAGGACTGTCTCTATCTAAACATATGGTCACCAGATGTGAGAGTAGAGGAGACTAAGTTACGCCCAGTGCTTTTCTGGATCCATGGTGGTGGTCTCGTGCTAGGTAGTGCAGCCTTTCACATTTACGATGGACGAACCCTTGCCGCTATGAGTGATGCCGTTGTTGTCTCCATCAACTATAGGTAGTGTGAATCACATTCAAACACAAACCTTAATCAATTCACTCTGCTTTGCCAGATTGTCCACTTTAGGATATCTCTATTCGGATGAAGTGGAAGATGTAAAAGGCAACCAAGGCTTTTGGGATCAGGTACGTAGTGTGATATTAAAATATACTTTACCTGTGAATCTAATTGTTGACATAAACTTCCACCAGAAACTAGCGTTGGAATGGGTGCGGGATAACATCCGTAGCTTTGGCGGGGACCCTTCAAGAGTGACCATCTTTGGCGAAAGTGCCGGTTCATGGTCGGTCAGTGCGCACATTCTTTCACCAGCTTCACGACATCTCTTCCAAAATGCCTATATGATGTCGGGTTCGGTGACATTTGGGGCAGTGGACGATGCCAAGACAATAGTGACCAAACAGCTCAAAGGCATTCGAGCGATAGGTTGTGCCACAGAAAGTGACACCACTATCAGCCAAAAGGTGGTCGAGTGTCTTGAGCAATTGGAACCAGAAAAAGTTGACAAAATCTATTATCTCAGTGCCCCAATTTTTCACTGTAAGTCAAGTTGTTCACACTGCAAAGTATAAACGTAACTAATAAATTTGGTCCAATTAGCCGTGGGAGTGATAGATGGAGAATTCATGCCAGCCTCTCCAAGTGAAATGCTTGCTAGTGGTAACCATAAGAAAGATTTCAATCTGATGGTGAGCACAGTAGAAGACGAGGGATCATCCTTGCTATTCTTCCTCGACTCGACGCCTTCTTCACTAGCTCGATTCAACCCAAAATCGATCACAATGAACGAAGCACAGCAACATCTTTACAAATTAGTTGCGGAAAATCTTGAAGTCAAGCCTCACCTGCGTAATGAGACAATCGGCAAGATCTATTTCAATGGTCTAAATAATCAAGTAGACAAGCAGGATTTGTTCCGAAAGCAAGTGGGCGTAGCTTTCGGTGATTTCTTTATTACATGTCCTACGGTGGACTTTGCAAAGTGGATATTGCGTAACAGTGCAGACACGGTCCAAGTGTACCAATGGCTCTACTCGGCCAAGATGGGTATGCTCAAGCTCGAGTGTAGCGAGTGGGCAGGCACGTGCCACGGTGATGACCTTTATCCCGTTTTTGGCATGCCATTCCAAAATCGATCCCAATATCTCACTCGTGAGCGAGACATTTCGCGTGAAGTGATAGGTTTTCTCAAATCATTTGTCTACACAGGGTAATATTTTGTAGTTTTAATAATGAAACATCATTGACTTGTTTATGAATATCTCTCGCAAAACAGCACTCCGGGAGAAGAGCAAAGCGAATGGCAGAGCTACTTCCTCAGCGAAGATGGACAACGTGTGGTGGCACCTTACTACGAGCTTGGTAATCAACCTAAGTCGCACTCAAACTTCCAACTTGATTTCAAACACACCGAGTGTAATCTCTGGAACAACTACTATTGAAATGAAACATTAATCAAAAACTTTCTGGTTTCACTTAATTAAAAAACTTGTTTTTAGTTTAGATCATTTTACTTAAATTTTAAGTGTTGTAACCACTGTTCCATATAAAATACTACAACTGCGTTTCATATTCGTGAAATGCATATTCCTAGCTAATGTTTTTTGGTATTTTAGCGGGAGAGCGCCTAAAGTTATAATTCATATTGGAAACATCCTTATCACATGTATCTACATGCGATATGGAATAGTTTGATCATAATATAACCGAAAATATCTAAACGTTATATAAACGTCATAATAGCTGAAAAGTGATATATCAGACCTGTCTCGGTGCATATATCAAGAAGGCTCTCCACGGCTTTCCAATCAGTTATTTCTCAAAGCACATAACGTTAGTGATGGCTGCAATCCAAGTGTGCCTCGCAGTGGTGTTACTCGGTGCCCTTGCTTCGATCCATGCATCAGAGGTAGAGGTACGAATTCAAAATGGTCCTATTGTCGGTGATAAAATAGTGGAACAAGGTCGAGACCTACACCGGTTCCTAGGCATACCTTACGCACAACCACCAGTGGGCAAGCTTCGATTCCGACGTCCAGTGCCAGTTGAGCCATGGAACCAATCGATCAATGCTCTGCAATGGCCGAACAACTGTGTACAGTTTTTGAGTGGAATAGAAGCTGAGTCACCAGAGAGATATCACAATCAGAACTTCAGTGAAGATTGCCTCTATCTCAACATTTGGTCACCAAATTCAGAAGTAGATGAAGCAAATCTCCGGCCGGTGCTAGTCTGGATTCACGGTGGTGGTCTTATCCTTGGCGGTTCTTCATTTTTCCTCTATGATGGCCGCACCCTGGCTGCTATGAGCGATGCCGTGGTGGTCTCACTTAACTACAGGTAACACGACTTTTTTACAATAAATTACTAATCTACTTACACCACTTGTGCAGATTGTCTACTCTCGGATTCTTATATTCGGACGAAGTGCCTGATGTTAAAGGCAATCAAGGATTCTGGGATCAAGCGTTGGCACTTGAATGGGTAAATGAGAACATTCGCTACTTTGGAGGTGATCCATCCAAAATCACCATTATGGGTGAGAGTGCTGGATCGTGGTCAGTGACGGCGCACATTATCTCACCAGCCTCACGGCATTTGTTCCACAACGCCATCGCCATGTCAGCCGCAATTACTTATGGAGCATTAGAGACAGCTGAAACGATGGTAACTAAACTGCTAAAAGGCATCAGAGCGGTGGGATGTGCCACGGAAAGTGATAGCACTATCAGCCAGAAAGTGATCGATTGTCTCCAACAACTAGATTCGGAGAAAGTGGATTCTATCTATTACCATATCGAACCTCCTTTTCACAGTATGTAAACTACAAAATGACTCACGATTTCAACTTTTACTATTTTTTTAAAAAGCCATTGCTGTGGTTGATGGTGAGTTCTTTCCTGCTCACCCAAAGACACTCTTAGCCAACGGTGATCACAAGAAAAACTTCAGCCTTTTAGCAAGCACTGTGGAAGATGAAGCTTCGTTTCTGCTCTACTTGGGTGGCAACGATACTCGATTCCGACAACACTATCCAGATCCGTTGACCCTAGAAGAAGCACAAGAATTTTTGATAAATCTGATAAAGCAGCATGTGAAAAACGAGCAAGTTCCGCGAGAGACAATTAACAAAATCTACTTCAACGGTATCAATGGCAACTATGACCACGCCAATGTGTACCGCAAACAAGTTGGCATCGCCTATGGTGATCTTTTCTTAAACTGTCCCGTAATTAAATTTGCAAGATCGGTATTCAGCAACAGTGCCGATTCGGTTCGAGTTTACCAGTGGTACTACACAGCCAAAATGGGCAATCTCAAGATGTTGTGCAGCGAGTGGAGTGGAACATGTCACGTAGATGATCTCTACCCTGCGTTTGGTGTGCCCTTCCAAAGCCCCCAGCAATATCTCAGTCGCGAGCGAGATATTTCGCGCGAAGTGATTGGCTTCATCAAATCGTTCATTTACAACGGGTAAGTTTGAAATTTAAAAAAAAGGTGATGATTGTTTAAGAACTATGAACTATACGCAGCACCCCAGGCGAAGAACATAGAGAGTGGCAAAGTTATTTCGTGGGTGTAGATGGAAAGAGTGTGGTGGCACCATATTACGAACTTGGCAACCAGCCAAAGTCACACCACAACTTCAAGTTTGACCTCAAACATACTGAATGTGATGTTTGGAATCAATTTTATGAGTGAAGAAAAGAAAACAATGTCAACTTCTCACTTGTTCATGTAAATTCAAAGAGTAAAACTTGAAGCCACGACGAAACGACAATATAGAAACATTGATTCAGCAATTGTTTAACAACATAGTAAAGCGGAAAACAGATTAAAAACTTTTTATACTATTGCAATGGCATGTTACTCTTTTTTGAATTATTTTGATGTTTGCTTAACATCAGTGTCATCGATACCGCGCATGGTTAAAACACCTGCTCAGGAACCTACTGGTAAGGTCTATATTTTTCCCAAATCAACTTTTTATTTAGACCCAGCAAAACTACTAAATCCTGCAACAGGTAGTATAAGTACCTATATCTCATCACAGCTAAACAACAATTTCTTTATTGACACTGTTTGGCCAAAGCATCCACTGGATTTCTACAACCACTAATGATAAAATAACAATAAATACAAAATAAATGTTCGTAAGAATTCGTTGTGCGCATGCGTTGTTTCTTGTGTTGTGCATGCCACAACATGCTTTTAGCTGCCTCTCTGTGTGAAGTCCGGTTTGCGTGCTCCTGGGGTTTTAGAGTAAAAAAACAAAAAACATTTAAAGTGCAAGAAACCGGTTGAATGTAAGTGCAAATAATCCTGATAAATAATTTGCTTTCTCTCTCTCCATACATTTTTGCCTTGCAACAGATCGTCAATAATTCGTATCGAAATTGTTACATATCTCTTTTGCCAACATGTAATTGCTGTACGCTTGACTTTGTGGTGAAATGTCAAAAGTCAATCAAAAATGTATCAAGAGTAAAATTGTATATAATCAATTCTATATAAAACAACAAAAAATTCCTATTTCTTGTCTGTTCACTTTAAGCAGGGTGGCGAACAGCAAAAAATTGCTCAATTCTCCACGTGACATGCTGAAAGATTGCATAGTAAATTCAGCTGAAGGTAAAATGAAGGTCATTGGTGGCATCATCGATCAATGTACATCAAGTCTTAATTCCTCTAGACAAATGTACCACTAGTGAGAACTAACATGAAAATAGGATATAAGGAAGGTGAGAGGTGGGTTTCTTGACGAATTGTCGAAATGGCTGCTACCAAAATATTGTTGCTTGCACTTTTTCACTTAGCCTTCTGTGAAGAAAAGCAAGAAGTGCTAGTTGAGACCAAGAACGGTCCTGTGATTGGTGAGAAGATTGTCGAGCAAGATAGCTCACTCGATCGATTCCTTGGCATTCCCTATGCAAAACCACCAGTGGGAAAGCTCCGATTTCGACGACCAGTGCCAGCCGAACCATGGAAACAGCCAATTCAAGCAACCAAATGGCCAAATCTATGCGTTCAAAGCAAAACTCCTGGAATGGAAGTGCTAAATCTTAATCAAAACTTCACAGAAGACTGTCTATATCTCAATATCTGGTCGCCAGATGTGAAGGCTGAGCCAAACAAGCTACGCCCAGTGCTTTTCTGGATTCACGGAGGTGCCCTCATCTTTGGCGGTTCCTCCTTCCTCTTGTACGATGGTCGAACATTAGCAAAAATGGCCGATGCCGTAGTGGTCACTATCAACTATCGGTAAGTCAATGTTTGCTCTCAATCTCAATCTTACGTTTGATTTAGTGTCTCCACGTTAGGTTTTCTCTACTCGGACCAAGTGCCTGATGTGAAAGGCAACCAAGGTTTTTGGGATCAGGTATGTAGTTTAATATACAGTTTTGTTTTAAGTTTTAAATACAAAAGTTAATCAAATAAAACCATTTTGAATAGACTAGACGGGTCAGTTTGCGAAGAGTGTCTACTTAACTATTATTATAAAATAGTAAATAAACTTAATTTGATTAAAAATTAACCATTCTAACTGAACTCAAATAGTACAGTATGCCCTCATACTTACCGAGAGTGAGTGTAGAAATCATCAAAGGACTGTAAAAGATACACGAGAAATGGGGCGGAGTAAAGAAAAGAACAGCTTAGCTATGTGCGTGCTTAGAAGTTCGATCAGCGTGTTAACTCTCACAGTGTTTTAAGCGCATTTCACATATGACATGTGAAACTATTGAAGAGCGAAAGTATGAGGGAATACTGTATTCAGTTTTTGAGAAAAAGTGTGCCGGAAAGTTTAGTCTGCTAAAGTAATATATAAAATATATTTTACAAATGTTTTACTTGTAATATAAATTAAATTTTAATGACCAGGCATTGGCGCTGAAGTTTGTCAAGGATAATATCAGAAGCTTTGGTGGAGACCCAAGCAAAATCACCATCTTTGGTGAAAGTGCCGGTTCGTGGTCAGTAAGCGCGCATATTCTCTCCCCAATTTCTCGAGACCTCTACCGCAACGCTTACATGATGTCAGGCTCGGTTCACTTTGGAGTAGCGAATGATCCCAAAACGATGGTAGCCAAGCAACTCAAAGGCATCAGAGCGGTTGGATGTGCCAATGAAAATGACAATACAATCAGTCAAAAGGTAATCGAGTGTCTTGAAAAGTTAGAAGCTGAGAAAGTAGATAAGGTCTACTTTCTAACTGCTCCTCCATTTCACTCAATTGCCGTGGTAGACGGTGAATTTTTTCCATCTCACCCTAAAGAAATGTTGGCTCATGGAAATCACAAAAAGAACTTTAGTTTGATATCAAGTACCATGGAAGACGAAGCCTCATTTGTACTCTACTTTGGCAGTGCCAACTTTAGCCAATTCCGGAAACACAATCCCGATCCAATAACCCTGCAACAAGCAAAAGATTTCCTTCATCAATTCGAAAATCACTTCGTTCGCGGATTACTCAACAAAGAAAAGACTAGTCTAAGCAAGGATATATTAAACAAAGTTTATTTTAACGGTCTCAGCAATGTTGACCACCAGAACGAGTTCCGAAAGCGAGTGGGTGTGGCACTGGGAGATCTAGGATTGGGTTGTCCCACTATCAACTTTGGCAAGTCGGTGTTCAGATCGAGTCCCAACTCGGTCCGTGTCTATCAGTTGCAATACACTGCCAAGTTGGGCAAGACCAAGTTGTTTTGCAGCGAGTGGGGAGGCTCGTGTCACTTCAACGATGTCTACTCGGTCTTCGGTATTCCCTTCCAACGCCGACAAGATCACCTACAACGTGAGCGCGACATCTCGCGCGAAGTGATCACCTTTCTCAAGCACTTCATTCGACAAGAGTAAGTTTGGCAGTTTCACAGTCAAAACCATCTACCAATTATAATTTTCAGTGAGTTATCTGGGTTTGGGTTGTTATCAAACAAAAGTTATTTACAAAAACCGGTAACTAGTTATATAAACTATATTTATACGCTAAGGTTAGGCAAAGTATGCTTTGCATCTCTGTCATAACTCAAACTATTTTTATTGTCACTATCATCATTTTCAGTGGCTAAGTGCATTGTATAAGAAAAAAGAGAAAGAGGGAGAGAGAGAGAGAGAGAGAGAGAGAGAGATAGAAGAGTGTGTTTTGTGTAAAAATAAAAATAAGGTGATAAAGTGTTTTTCAAGTTGGGTTTTGAGCAATTTGTGTAATTAGTAAAAAATAATTATTAATGAAAACCACTTCCTCTAGCACTCCGGGTGAAGACCACATCGAGTGGCAGAACTACTTTATGAGTGAAGATGGTGGAAGCGTGGTGGCACCGTACTACCAACTCACCAATCAGCCCAAGTCGCGAGACAACTTCAAACTAGGCCTCAAGCAAACCGAGTGTAACCTCTGGCAACATTATTATTAAAACTTGATCATTCCTTTAAAAAACTATACTTGGAAAAAACAATTAGGAAATTAGCTCTCTTCAATACCAAGCAAATATAAACTTGAAACAAATGCCTTACAATCTTTGCAATAAATATGTATATTGATAAAACAACTGATAGTAAGAGAAAGAGAGGGAGACAATGTAAGTTACTTACGAGGGTTCTTCCCGAGAGAGTGATATTCACGCTGACATTCATAAAAATGAAACGGAGCCGAACGATCGTGCCAAGTGAACTTTAGCCCAAGATGATTCACATTTCATCAGGTCATTTGAATCAATAAGTGATAGTAGTGCATAAACTAAATCGTAATAACATCCCAACAGTGTTGTCACAAATATCATATTGTTAGGAAGAGAACAAAATTAAGCAGTCACACTTCACTTAAGTGTAGATTTAGTGGTGTCACACTAGCTAGTGTACACTAGCCATCTATGGTCCATCTACAAATACATGTACTTGTAGAACAGTATGCCTTGTACACATGGCGAGTTGGTGGCACTTGCGAAGCTGGGTTGTGCATCTACATGCTATGCCTGGAAATTTGAGATGTTCTGGAAAGTGAGACGTAAAAGCCCACGATGAGAAGTATCACGATAGCCGGATGTATTTGGTTGTTTGTCAATCACAGGCAGCTCGCAACACAAAAGGCCGAATGGGCAAACGATGCTGAAGTGGTGATCGCGTTCAGCATAAAGCAGTCAAGTTTGTACGATAAGAACATGTCAAACTTTCCCAAATGATAGCGAGCTCGACTTCACCACCAATCCATTACCAACTGTGATTAGATTGGGTTCTGTGCGCGGCTGAGTGGTAGCCTCGGCAGATATTTGTCTTACTTGTGCCCATGTTTATATTGAATTGGCGGCACTTGACTATCGCTCACATTAGCCACATAACAATTCTGCGTAACAAGTTTTGTGTGATTGTCTCTACTTGGTTTGTCCAAGGTCCTTAATTGGACCGAGCTTGAGCGGGCGTGTTTGGCGCAACTCGGTGTTTCGGAAGTACCTAAGCTTATAAGATGAAGTTGATCATCGCATGGATGCTGATGATCGGTGGTGCATTGTTGGTGGCGAGCAACGGTGACAACACAGTAGAGATCTTTGTTCCAAAAGGTGCCATCGTTGGACAGAAATATGATGTGCGTGGTAGACTCATTACTCGCTTTCTCGGCGTGCCCTACGCCAAACCACCGCTTGGAAAACTTCGTTTCCGACGCCCGGTTCCAATCGACAAGTGGACCAAACCGGTGCAGGCTCTCAACTGGCCTAACAACTGCATCCAAAATCCGGCCACAGTCAAAGAGGGCAAGTTTGTCCATAAAAACTTTTCTGAAGACTGTCTCTATCTTAACATTTGGTCACGTGATGTCAACGTCAACGAGCACAACCGAAGACCAGTGCTGGTGTGGATTCACGGTGGAGCACTCCTCTTCGGTGGATCAGCACAAACATTGTACGATTTAGAGACACTGGCCGCGATGGCAGATGCGGTGTTGGTTAGCATCAACTACAGAGTATCTGCTCTAGGATTTCTCTATTCAGATGTCGTGGACGATGTGAAAGGCAACCAAGGCTTTTACGATCAAGCCATGGCACTCGAGTGGATTAACGAGAACATTCGCTACTTTGGAGGCGACCCTAAAGCAATCACAATCATGGGCGAGAGTGCCGGTTCGTGGTCTGTCAGTGCACACATTCTTTCTCCAGTTTCGCGACACCTCTTTCAGCGTGCCATCATGATGTCAGGAGCAATCAACTACAAAGTGGTGGCCGAACCGCAAAACTTAGTGCCCAATCTACTCAAAGCGATTCGCCAAGTTGGGTGTGCCAATGAGACCGATACCAGTATCACTCAAGTTGTGATTGAGTGCTTAGAACTCATGTCGCCAGAGATCGTCGATAAAATTCCTTACTTGATTGACCCACATGCTTTTGGTAAGTAATAACTTAACAAAGCTTGGAATCTTTAAATCTAATAAGTTGATATTCTAGATTTCAATGCAATCGCCGCAGTAGATGGTCATTTCATTCCCAAAACACCCAATCAAATGATTGCAGAAGGTAATTTCAAAAAAAATTTCAGTCTTTTGGTGAGCACAGTTGAAGACGAGGCGTCGTTCATTTTTGATCGACATCATTCGAGCTTTAGTCGCTCCAATCCCACACCACTATCCCTAGAAGAAGCAAAAAGCTATCTACTCGAAGTGGTGGCTAACAAGACACTCAACCTCACCATCCAGAACGATACTATTCTCAAATTTTACTTTGCGGGCTTGAATGGCAAGTTTGACAATCAAGATTTGTTTCGTAAGCTAGCTGGAGTTGCTTATGGTGATCTGATTCTCGGATGTCCCACACTCAACTTTGCAAAGCAACTGTACAGTTTGAGTGATAATTCGGTGGTGGTTTACCAGTGGTATTATCGGGCCAAACTGGGTCGTATTAAGCACTTGTGCAGCTCATGGGGTGGCACGTGTCACACTGATGACCTCTACCCAGTTTTTGGACATCCGTTCCGCAATGAAGAGTTCTTCCACAATCGAGAACGTGAACTGTCACGCGAGATCATCAACTTCATCAAAGCATTCATCCGCACTGGGTAAGCCAATTTGACCCATCTGTGTGACTTGTGGTTACAAAAACTTTATCCTTGCAGCACACCAGGTCCCGACCAATGCGAATGGCAACGTTACTTTACCGGAAATAATGAAAAAGACGTGATTAGACCGTACTATGACATCTCTAATGAATACAAGTCATATCAAAGTTTTAAATTTAATCTCAAACAAGTAGAATGCGAAACTATTTGGGGGCCATTTTATCAGTAGAATCTCGAAACCAAAGATTTTAATAAAATATATTGATATAAGTTCAAAGAATTGCATTTTTAAATAATAAAAAAATTGTTTTGCTGTATTCGACTCTATTGAGTGCTAGTTTGTATTAGCAACACCATGTAGTTGAGAATGAAAACACAGATAAGCCCAAAAGTTGTCATATCAAGAGAAAGAAAACCAAAGAGGTTAGTTTTGAAGTTGGTGTGGTAAACTTGCATCTCGTAGACGCGAATGGCATCGTCCACTGTAGATGCTTTGCAGTGCTTTTGCAAGCGTGACTGGAATTGACTGCTCGTCTCGATCGTTCGATCCAGTAGAAGTTGGTGTACTCGCTCAAACTGGTCTTGGCACGACTGGGTGAGCGAGGATAACAAGTAGAGAGAGAAAAGATTCAACAACTGGTTAGTCACTACAAAAACTCGAGTGCTCAACGGGATGAAGATGAAAAAATAGTTGACATTGCAAATGTCCATCAGAGTTAAGATAACGAGTGCAAACATCAATGGCAGTGAAAAGATGCGGTTTAAGTCCACCAATTCATCACCCACACGACGGACAGTGTCGATAATCTCTTGAGTAGTATTCTGACTTACAAATCCTATTTATTATGTATAAGAACAATTAGATTGAGCAAATAAATACAAAAAATTAAACCTTTAGTTTGTTGGATCTTTCCAATCTGTTCCTTCAAAATATAATTAAAGGTGATAAAAATGCAATAGTAAAGGTCTTGGAAGAACACAAAATGAATTGCCGAGAAATACGATGAAGCAAAGACGCATGATAATGTCAAATTAAAGTTTTTTCGACCGAGAAGCGAAGAAAAATAAAGTAAATTGAAACAAAAATGCACAAATGCTCGACTACCAATAAGAAATCGTCTTGAAAAGGGATAAATCTTTGAAGAGGTTAATTGATGTTGACGATTAAATAGTGAAATTAAGTGATTTCGATATCGAGTAAAGGTAAATGGTATTACACTACAAGTGATGCTGTACATTGTAAAACTGAGATTAAAAGCAATCTGGATGACTGGTTTCGACATGGCACTAAAGATGTCATAGTTGTAGCGGAAATATTCGTTGCGATTCCAGTCGAAATAAAAAGCAAAGATAATGAGAAAAATGCGCACCACCAAAGAATAGACAAATGACACCCTGTGCCAAGTTGAACTTTGCTTCCATCCATATAAACTGCATCCGAAACAACTAAAAGCACAATTTGTGAATAATACTTAATGAGACAATAATGAAACACGACAAACCTATAAAAATTTATAATATCGATGAAGATGTTACGATCTGATCTTATCAAAGAATCCATTAAACGAGTGTAATATTCGCTGCCGTTTAGCTTTTTGAATTGCACAATAACAAGATTGTCACACCAATTTTGTGTCGCTACTCCAAGGAATTTAGTGATTCAATCGATCGAGGTTTGAATAAGAAGAACAATATAATTGAGAAGGAAAAGTGTCATATGGCCGAATGAGACTAAATTAAGTGGGAGTGTCCCATAGAAATAGTTGCATTTGAAATCAACTCGATAACACTGGAACTCATAGATCAGTATGGCATCAAGCGTTGACACAGCACTGGTGTGCTTCTGGAACCGCGAGTAAGAGCTCTGAGCAGTCTCGATGGCTCGATCGAGTAGTTGTGCGTGAAACTTGTCAAACTCATCAAGGCAAGAGTTGGCAGTGGCCGAAATGTAGTAGTAGAGAAGGAGCATGTTGACCTGAGTGATCAGGGTGATTACACGAGAGATGAGTGGCATCGAGAAGTAAAACACCACGTTGCTCAGGTCGAGTAGAATCGCGTTAACCAGTGAGGTAGCTCGAGGCAAGGCTAGAGTTTGCTCAAATGCCACTAGTTGATGACCAATTTGGCACACCTCGTGCATCAGTCTAAATGCTTCACTTCGAGATAAATTTCCTATTGATATATACATTCAATCAACTTCAATCATTCCAATTTGGCTTTATACTATATAGTAGAATAATTTCTATGATCTACATTTTCTATTTAATAATCAATAATTAAATTGATTTTTACTCTAAAATTTTTAACTTCAAGCATTGTAATAATTAAAGATATAGAAAATGGACACGAAAAATGCTGCACTGCTAATTAGCCAATTATAATTGTTATTTCAACATGCAAAGAAACATACCTTTCATGAAGTTTAATTGTTTTGTTTTAAACTTTACCATTTTGGCGCAAAGTCCCATGTAAAATATGGTGAAATCGTAGAAAAAGACATATTGCATCATCCAGAAAAAGGAATAAACATACAATGCTATTAGAGACAAATTCAGTGTTTTGATTGATCCAGTAAGAAAGGCTAATGTTCCAATAAAATTGGCCACATGAAAAAAAACATAGTAGAGTTTTCGTAAAGCAAATTGTGAATTAAATTTGAAGCAGACGAACCTTCTCCAAGACGGTTGGTTTTGGTTGAGATATTCGTGCAGTAGTGGGTGTGAAACCATGCCAAGCAACTTTTGCCCATAACGCATTTGATAATAAATCAATATTATTGTGTTTAGGTTAAAGTACCAATAACCAAGATTACATATGAATCTGGTCAAAGGCTTGATAAGTTGAATATCAAAAAGTTGGTAATATACATCCAACAACGAGGATGATGTGAATAGAATATAGGCACTGCATAGCATCATCAAAATACGTACGAGAGTTGTGTAGATCATAGCCACACTTTTCCATGGTGATCGAGAGCTTAAACCATAAGATGAGCAAGCTAAAAAACTAAACAATATTTAAGAATGCGTTAAAGAGTTAAAAATAATTAAAACAAACCTGTAAAAGTTGAAGAAAAATTGAATTTGTTTTGGTATTTTTACATCGAGATTTTCAATTAAAAAATTCATGATGTAACTTGTTAAATTATAAATGAATGTAGTAAAAAAATTTTTTGTTCGTTAATTATTAAATTATATATTTTAAAAATTTTAAAAATGAAAAAAATAAATAGAGAATATATTTATAATAATAATACGGTCTTTCACAGAAAACGTGATGAGAGGCTTGTTTACTCGAGAACTTTCTGGAACGTGTGAAACAAGCGAACAGAACTTTGCTATTTTTGTTAGTGGCCAAAAGTAATTCGACGTCAACTAGTGAAACTTTACTGGTTTTTCTTCTGTCTCTTCGTGTTTTTTTGTTGTTGATTGATGATGGAACGCAAAAATGGTGAGTTGGCTTGAGTTGTTTCACTAAACTCAATATCCAAAATTGTGCAAAGCAGATGAAGTGACTGTGGACGAGGGAAAGTCGGAAAGAAGCAGCAACTCTGGTATGTTATCTTGTGTGATATCACTCGATTGCATATCTGATGTGTATTTTAGATAAGCACAAGAATCGATTTTTTAATGATGAACGATCATTTAATAATTGGCAGTCACCCTCACGTAGCGATTCTCAAGGTTGGAACTTGTTCTAATTTTTTGTATTTTATTAATATACTTTACTTTACTACTATATGTTTTTAAAATGAAATAAAAAGTGAGTGTGATTGATTCGCTAAAGGATGAACAAAGCGTACATTTGTGGTTGGCTGGTAAGTCACATTTTGATTGTCAATGATATTGATCAATGATCATTCTCCTTTACAGGAGATGGCCTTACTATGAGTGAGTTTGTGTGATAACATCGACAAATGAATCTATTTAAGTTATATTTTCATTTTTAAATAAGATTTTAACAAATATTTAAACTACGAGTTTGAACGTGACGGTTCGCTGAAGATTCGTCATAGTTTCTTCGAGGTTCCCACTTGGACGATGGCGGAGGAGTTGGCCAAGTGTTTGGAGTGCTACAACCAGAGACGACTGGTCTATGTGATTCAACGCAACTACCAGTACGCGGACATACTTCAACGACAGTTGCGCAAGATGGGTCTGTACACCTTGTCGGTGGGAGCCAACAAGCCGAACGAGGCTTCCCTGGCCAAATGTGTCTCCATTCTTCGACCCGCGATCACCACCATGGAGTACTTGGCCACTAATCCCGACGTGTTGCCCACTCCCGAGGTCATCTTCTCATTTGATCACAACATTCCGCGAATGTTTTTTCTCGAAAGGTTTATCCGTTACCGACACCAGTCCCAAACCAACATTAAGCGACCCACTGTTGTTGAGGTGTACAACTTTACCACACCCAACGCCAAACTGGGCATGAAGATCAAAGAGTTGTTTTCTCAACCCAACTGAACTCATCTCATTCATACATCTGATTCAAGATTGATTATTCATTTTTTCACTTATTTTTTTGTTTGATTATTCAACTTATTATTATAATTATATATAGATCTATGAGAGATAAATATTTTTATAAACACATACACATGCAAAAAATTTGTTAACATACATACATGATATATGGATCGGCACTTCGAAACGAAAATTAGCAGTGTTTTTTAAATAAAGTGGTAATATCAGCATTTTATTTTTTTGTTTCTTGATGCAAAAACCTTTTCTGAAGTATCTTAACTTAAATAAAATATATATCCAATTATTTTTACCTTACTCGAATAGTACTCAATCTGTACATTATGCAACTATCCTGGGCCCAAAAGTCAAATACTTTTCACGAAATTATGGTGAATGCGAAATGGTCTAGAACGACGGTAAGCAACTTATGATGACACTCCTTTGACTGGTTCCTTAGAAAGTGTGTAAAAATCTAATTTGGTTTTTAGATAACGTACATTTTTTCGAGATATTTTGAACAAAGCAAGTTTGACCAAGATATGATTTCAGTTATTTAATTTTCAAGTTATTCTCTAAAATAAAACTATAAGTTTAGACATTTTCTAAAAAACAATACAGTCATAAGTTGTCTTTTAACTTGCACGGGATAATTGCATTTGTATTTGTATTTGAAAATTATTTGATTTTGGCCATCTATGCTTAATCGGAGTAATCCTTAATGCTCTTATACAGGCAACACTCAAAAATTGGCCTGCTTAAGAAAAAAAACCCACTATAAATCGCTATAGAGCAGGAGAACGCTTTACCTCTGGCCACATCTCACAAAAAGACCACTTTGTAGTGCCAAAGGTAGAGAACATTTTTGGTCGTTTCTTGAGTGTTGCCTGTATATACATTACAGTATTGCCTCAAGTTTTACTTGCTTTAGGTAGTATACATACAGTGTTGCCACAAGTTTTACTCATCGAATTTACATAGAAAAGTGAAGTAAAGTTAGAAGTAAGCAGTGTTCGATTTTTGTATTATGAACGCTACACTGCTTTCAATGGCTTGATGAAAAGTGAAGCAAGTAAACTTAAAGCAACACTGTATATGCAGCAATGTTAGCGTTTGGCTGAATTGTCGACATAGTCGCCATGTAAATGGCAATGAAAAATGTCGAACAGCAAAGTGACTATATCGACAACTAGCTGTGCGTTAGCTATAGCTACCGTTGGCTGTGTGTGTTAAGTAAAATAAACTGATGACGTGGCTCTTAGTGTTGAAACTAGAACTTTAGCAGTGAAAATTGCCATCATTATGGCATAATGCCCACCAAATGAGTAACGTTGTATGTGAATGCTACTGGTAAAACAGCTTTTTCCGGAAAAGTTAAACTGCCTGCAGGCTGCCTCACTTGTTCATAAAGTGCTTTGTCATCGCACACAGTGCACTTTCTTTTCGAAATGGATGTCGACATCAACAACTACTTTTCGCTCATCGAGGATGAAGCCAGAAACTTAAGTAATAGATTATCACCTCTTTATTTTATTATTTATATGAATTAACAAATTTATTTTTGTAGAAGAATCTCAAGATCCTTCAGGAGAATCGTTTGATCCACCAAAGTCTTCAAGCTACTCCGATTCTAATGGTTTGTGAAATAATTAACGAGATCACTTTTATTTCGGTTTTTTATTTTGGTTATTTTAAATAAATTTTTGATTTGTTTTATTTTTCCAGAATATAATGGCTCTTACAATAGAGCTGGGTCTCGCAAACCCGATCAGCGTTTGTATGTTGAAAAATTCAGCAAAGGTGAAAATTACAATTCTGGTAATTATGGTATTTGTTATATTGGCATTTGTTAATTTCAACAATTTAATAGGTTACAATTATAATCGGAATGACTCAAACACTAATGGTTAGATTCAATTGAATTTATTTGATTATATTTATTTTTTATTTATAAATTTTTTAATAGACTATTCAAGTCGTAACTTTTCCAATGATTATAACTCGAGCAATGACAATAGCTCGAATTATCGAGGTCGCAACTCAGGTTATAATGAGCGCAACTCTAGTTACAATCGCAATGCTGGCTTCAACAACGATCGTAGTTCCAACTACAACAACAACAATGATCGTTACTCGACCTACAACAACGATCATACATCAAACTACAAAAATGACCGTAATTCGGGCTTCAATGACCCAAATTCGGGCTTCAACAATGCTCCCAAATCTGGTTACAATGAGCGCAACTCTGGCTCAAATGATCTTAACTCCGGCTCTAATTTTCGTGATCGAGCCAATGCCAATTCTTCTAATCAAAATTTTAGTAAAGGTAAAATTTGCATAATTTAAAAATGTTTATATAATTTTATTTTATTTTGTTTTTAGATCGTGCTTTTCGTAAGTTATGATTTATTGGTGAATTGCTTGCATTAAACTTCTTATTTACAGAGTTTGAAAAAACTTTGCGAGAGTATGCTTACTCCTCTTATATCAACATCAAACATTCTTTCATTGACTCGGATTTTGGCAAGTTTGTCGATAAAACGCTGGAAACCTTGGAAAACAATTTCGGAAGATCGGCTCTGGTGGTGCAGCGAACCGAACGCTATGCGGAGGCAATGTGTAAGCAACTGCAGGAGAAAGGAGTTTGGTCTTACTCCGTCTTGAGTGATGCCGATTCAAGCAAGGTGGAGAACAATCCTCAAAAAGTGCCTGTAACCACTATGGACTTTTTGCTGGATCACATTGATCTCTTTCCTCCAGCTCCTCTCATTATCAACTTTCACCAGAGCATCAAGGAGATATCGTTTCTGGAGCGTTATATGCGCTATCGCGAATCAAAGACTAAGGAGAAGATTACTCTTGACGTATACCATATTTGTATGCTCAACTCGCCGGTGTCACAGTTGGCTCGCAACATGTTTAGCTCAGTTTAAATTATCCCTATAACATACTCTTGTAATAGTATCCACATTTATGGTCATAATCCTCTATAATTTAACCAAACTATTGTTTTGCTTTCATTTACTATTGTAGTAAACAATTGTGAACTATAGTTCAATAAAATATCCAAATTAAACTGTTTATTGATGTGAGTTAACTCCATTGTACATTGTCTCTTGAACAAACTGGTGATAAGGTGGTTGAATTGCAATATGGTTATTGTTTAGTGTTTGGCGTGATTAAGATAAAGGTGAGTGAATCCGCTTGGCATTGTGGCAGAGGAGAAGTGCACTCTGCCAAGTTGGTCACCCCGAGTTGTCGGTTTCCGTGTGCGACGACCGATTGCTCACTGATAATCGTTGCGGATTAACTCACTCTTGATGTTTTTCCATTGATTTCTATCGCAATCCAACTATCGTTATTTTAATCAATTTTGGCATTGGTTTTTAAATGGATCAAAGAGGTTGAGGCTTATTTGAAGTGTTGTTCCGATCGGATACTGATAGTGATGGCACAATGGGATCAAGTGAAATGTGTATAAATAGTGTCCAATGGGATCGGTGGTCGTTGTGTGACACCAAGAGTGAGAAAGCATCATGGCCAAGCTAACCCTTCTCTGTTTGGTGGGTGCGTTGAGCGGAGTGCTCGCGTCCGACTTGACCATTGCTCCATATTTCATGCCCTTCGATGGAGAGCCACAGTCGGTAGATGATATCGTGGCACACTCGGGCATCAAGAGTGTGATCCTCTCTTTCGTGCTGGCCAGCGGCAGTCAGTGCGTGCCTGCCTGGAACGGTGATCCCAAGCTCAAGGTGGCCGATGACCAGAAGATGGTGGAGTTTGCCAAAAAGATCCGAGCCAACGGAGGAGACATTGGCATCTCATTCGGTGGCTACAATGGACACGAGCTCGGCACCGTGTGTAACTCTGCTGAAGAGTTGGCACACGCTTACCAACAGGTGATTGACAAGTATCAACTCAGCTACATTGATTTGGACATTGAAGGCAACGCTTTTGGTAATGTCGCAAGTGAGAAGAGACGTTTCGATGCTATCAAGATCTTGAAGGCAACCGCCAAGAAGAACAACAAAAAGTTGGTGGTGTCACTCACCATTCCGGTCATCGAGTCCGGCTTCAACTGGGATGGCAAGGAGGAGATCAAGGCTGCAGTCGCCGAGGGACTTGACGTTGACCTCTACACTCCCATGTAAGTTTGCTTCCCATTAAGCGCACAATTGATGATAATCACCACTTTATTTGCTCATTTGCAGGGTGTTTGACTTTAACGGAAGCAAAAATAAGCAAGGCCAGCAGGCTAAGGCAATTCTGGAAGCGTGTCATCAGCAGCTCAAAGCAATTCGCACCGATCTCAACGACCAACAGATTTGGCAACGAATCGGCATGACCTTGATGAACGGTCGCACCGACAAGTGGGACGAGCTCTACACTCAGGAGACCTTCAAGGATCTGATCAGCTTTGCATCGGAGAAAGGCCTAGCTCGAGTCTCCTTCTGGTCACTCAACCGCGATCGTCCTTGTCCCGACCCGCACAGTGATAAACTTTCACCTAGCTGCAGCACCGTACCCCAACAGCCCTACGAGTTCTCCAAGATCATCTCTCAATTCCGCAAACACTGATTGTTTGATTTGAATTACATTTATCACTTCATTTCATTTATATTTTTACTTGAATGATCTAATAATAAAACAACATCCCAGAGCCAAAGACGAGTAAATTTCAAGTAAAATAAAAAACAGTATTTTTGTTTTAAATCAGTTAGAAAATAACACTTTAGTCAGTAGTTACTGTAAACATCAATATTATTTTAATTTTAATAATCATAACAAATCAAAAGAGTGCCACATTATCCGAACTCAAAACTACATACATCTAACTACATACAACATTTAACAATCAGCAGGCGCACGTTTTACCTCTGGCCACATCTCAAAAAAGTCACTTTGTACTGCCAAAGGCAAATTTTTGTCGTTTCTTGAGTGTTTCCTGACCTAACCTATCGAGGAAACGCAACAAATGCAAGCAAACCATAAGTTCTGCTCTTCGAAATTCGAATTTGAATGAAAAAAGTGAAGAAAACACTCTTATTTCGATATCGTGGAAATAAAAAGTGCCCCACGATATTACGGGTTCTATTTCTATTATAAGGTGGAAATATAAAGAACCA
>WURS02433363.1:0-15594 GCA_011762765.2 Rhinocypha anisoptera | reverse complement strand
TTTCTTCAATGCCCGCAGGAGAAAGCACCACTCCACTGGGATGGTTAAGAATATTCCCATCGCTGCAATCTTTCAGAAAAGTAGAATCAACTGTCTTCTTCGGTTTGTCGGGATCGGAGAGTTTAACTGACTTCACTGCCCCCCCCGAATGATGAGATAAATCAGAACTGTTTGAATAACTCGATGTATCTTCGATTTCGCTTTTCCTGGGCAACCCAGTGGAACTTATTTGCATTTTAATATATTCAATTTCGGCTTTTAAAGACGTTAATGCCTCGGCCATTTTGAAGATACCCCGAAGTTTATAGGTGTTACAAAAGGAACATGTCCAGACTAGTGAAGGGTTTTCTCGCACCACTTTAATACTAATCTCGTTTAAGGTTGAGCATTTAACATGAAAGTAAGTCAGGCATATACCACAGAAAATAGGTTTATCCGTTAAAATAACGTCAATTTTGCAGGCACCACAGTTGTTTACTGCTATCGCCGCCATGTTGCGATATATCGAATCCAATCCCAATCTAACTCATTTACGAAAGAATTCTGGAATTTTGTTTCCACCACACTCACAGTGCTAGGATTCACGATGGTGAGGATGTATAATATTATGCATCGGTTATAGCGAGCGAGTGTTATCACAAGTACTTTTATGCCTTTTGTCAGAGCTCATTATAGCAGACTTTGACTGTATTAAGATTGTCCACCATTTGGAGGTGTTAATTCCATTTATCTCCACTTTCTGTTACTGTGGTCTGAAAAAATATCTTGTTATGAATGCTATTGGAAGAATCTGCTAAGGGACTCTTTGGCTATAATATAGAAAACAACTTACCTCAAGAAGGGCCCTTTGTTCTCGGGTTGCTCGCTGCAGTGCTACGACTATCAACCAGGTGCATTTTCCATCTTCAATGTCCATTCCAACTTTCCCAGTGATTTCCGGATCTCCAAAACAGTCCAAGAAGTCATCCTAAGAAAGAAAAATAATGCATGAGCCAACAAATATACAAGACATTAACTTAAACACTTAAGGATTAAAATGTCATAAATAGTTCAGTGAGTGAGGGTTTCCCTGTGGTCTAAGTCTGCATGTCAGGTCAGAATGTAGCTCAGCTAAAAAAATAATCAGGGATAGAATATACAAATTACATATATAGAACGTAAAGAATCACTTCTCCTGAGGACACCAACCTTTTGAAGGGGAGAGTTGGGGAGACTTGGGTGTAGTGATGTTGAGAGCTATGTTGGTGGTAGCCTAGCTAATGGTAGAGTCCACCTTGCCAGACAGGTCTTAAATGAACTGACAGACTAAGTGTATCTTATAAGTTAGGGCAGAGAGGGCACTTATGCATGGAGAAGCAAATCTCTCCAGGAGAGTCAACTCCAAGAGAAAATCCAGACTCTCCAAGTTGGGGTATGGACTATTGACCTTAACCTATAAACATAGTCTTGCTACAAAACCTTTAAATGAACCTAAGATAGATTAGGATGGATTATCAAGATATCAAAATGGAAAATGGAAAAAAACTATGAGTACGTAGAAATTAGCTACATGGAGTGTAAGAACTACACTGAAACTGGGAAAAATGATGGATATTGGCAATGAAAGGTTAAAATATGGTTTGGATGCTATGGCCCTAGGGTTAGGAAATGTTAGAATAAACAAGAAGGATTCTACAGTAGCGTACAGTGTCCCTAGCCATAGAATTGGATTATATATGGAACTGGCTTGATGATCAACTCAAAGATAAGAAATAGTATGACAAATTTTGAGCCTATAGGGGAGAGACTACAAAAAATATCACATAAGATTCCATAATATTAGCACCATATCAGCCATTTGCACCAACCAAATACAGTACAGAACAAGGAAAGCAGACATTTTATGATAAAATGGAAAGATAATGTGAAAAAATACCAAAGCATCATGCCTTAGTGATTCTTGGGGATTTCCATGCAAAACTTGGTAAGGAGGATTTCCTGCAACCTGTAGCAGGATTTCTTACTCCCTGCATACTCTGCCAGTGAGCTATGCCACTCAACAGAATCATTAAAAGTTTTACTGCAAAAATATTTACAAGGTTGTGTACATGGAAAGTGTCATGATCGGGAATTGTGAATCAAATAGACCATATATTTACTTGTGTCTAGAAGACATATTCACCTTCCATGTGCAAGAGGACCAAACAAACTCTGATCACTATTTAGTGAAAGTAAATCTTAGAGAGTAGCTGGCTGTATTAGAGAAATTCAATGTGCCAAGAGGTACAAATGCAATAGCAACATTTTAAGAGATCCTGCACAAGCTACAGTGATTTAAGTAGAAAGTTGGCAGGGACTGATAAATAACACAAGGCAATGCTCCATGGAAAAACAATTGATAAGGATTAAACAGGTTGTTTTATCAACTGCAAAAGATATCACGGGTAAAATTAAAGGAAAAGAATGCAGACAGGTATGGTTTTGAGTGTAATGGCATCAGATGAGAAGAAAATATATGTTATGTATCAAAGAGAGACTAGAATAACAAGAGAAAAGTATAGGCAGAGCAGAAAAGAAGGAGATATAATACTGAAAGGAAAGTAAATGGAATATTTAAAAAATCAGGCAGTAACTATCGATGAGCTTAATGATGTAAATGAAAGCAAAAAATTCTACCAATCAGTAAAATATATGAACAAAGGGTAGCAACCAAAAGTAGGCTCCTGTAGGAACAAAAATGGTAAATCAGTGAGGAGGAATATGAGATATTAGAAAGATGTTCTGAATACTTAAACAAACAGTTCAACAAAGAAGTGACCCCAGAGATAGAAGAGAAAATACAAATTTGCAGAATTGAATTGTTTCAGAAACTAGTGGAATAGTAGTTATCTTTTGGACATTAATATTCACAGAGCAGATCAGTGTGTGTTCATTCCATCTACTGAGGGGGTAAATGAATGTGTGGAAAGTCAAAGAAATTACAAAGCACCAGGAGTAGATAAAATAACTGAACTGGTACAAGAGAAAATATGGAATACAACTGATAAAAAGCTGAGGCATATGAAAAACTCTTACACTTAGCAGGTTGTAACACATGGGGCAGAGGTGCTATCAAAGTAGGATGAAAAAGTACTCAGAAGATTTTAAAGGAATTTTATAAGAATAATCCATTGCCCAATTAGAGAAGGAGAGATGTGGAGAATCAGGATGAGCTAGGAGATAATTACTAGAAAGGAAGGATAAAGTTAGATCATCCAAATTGCTGTGGCTGGGATGGTTGGGTCATGTAGAAAGGATGAAAGGGGACACAGATTGCCCTACGTACCATTTCACAGCAAGATGTGAGTGAGAAGGAGAAGTAGATCAGGGAAAAGATGGCCAGAGAGGATCTGAGGGTAATGAGAGTCACAAGATGGAGGGAGAAAGAAAGGGAGGAGGACTGAATGGAGAGAGGCAGCATACATGATGAAGGAAGCCAAGGCCAACACCAGACTGTAAAGCTGTGGATGGTAACGCATAATGATGTTGAGAATCAGCTATGTAGTATTAAAGTGACCTAAAATGATCAACTCCCTTTTTACAGAAATAGTATAAGCATATATGTATACAGGAAAACCTCCCAAGTAGACCACTTTTCAGTGGATTGGGTAAAAACATTAGGGATATGACCACGCATCTTTAAAGTTTGGCCACTGTCAGAGCTGTGGTTGGTCAACATAGAGAAGTTTTACTGCGTTATGAATCACCACCAAGGACAAACAAAAAATCTAGGAATTACAAGTGTTATGAAAACATAAAAGTTCCTTCAGATCCCAATGGATGATGATTATGCATTATCATCAAAATGAGTGTAAGTGACAACAAATACTGTCTCACCTGAACTTGGAAAAATTGGCCCATTTCAAGAAGTATTGTTTTGGCTTGACGATGAACCTCAGGATCCCTTCTTCCTGACTGAAAGGGAAGTTTTTAAGTCAAGATGATTATTGCAAAAAACTATATTTTTCATCAGTATAATTATTTCTCTAAATATAGATGGAAACCCTATTTTTTATGCCAAACTTAGGAAAAAAAGTTAAATCCTTAGAGAGACCTTACATTAAATTTTCTAAAGAGATTATCAGTTTTTCAATAAAAAATAAAACCTCTGACCACTGCTTTTCACTTTAGGGTGCAAAATTTATAGAAAAAATTAACCAGAATTGTTTTTATAATTTTATTAAGTGAATGTCTGACTAGGCCAATTTGAAAATAATTACTTTATAAGTTGACTAAATTGGTTTAGCGAAGAAATAACTGTAAAATTATCATATCAAATATTTCATGATGGTGTACTGGTTTGATGTCGATTGATCTTGCAATTCAACTTGTATCAATTTGGTTATGGCCCATTTAGACTTTAATTACATCCTCCTTTAGGCTTTAACAAGGCACACCTTTACGAGTTCAAAACAGCTACATTTATGGTGCTAGATATTACATATTTCAATTAAAGACTTGATTCTTACCATATACATTGCTAAGGCAACTGGAAGTTGAAATGAATAATATGCCGTTTTATATTTGACTATGGCATTATATCTCCCCATTGTAAACAGATCCAACTGTGGCTTTCTTCCAAATTGACAAGAGAGTAGGTCTAAAGTTTGACCCATGTTAGTCTTCAATGTAACCTGAAAAAAAGCAAGACTCAAATCAATGCATAATATTATTGTAATGACTAAAAGTATTGTTTCAAAATTCTTTTCCATCATCATCAAATTGAAAAACATTGGGAAATATTAGGCTGAGAATACTTACATCATGGAAAAGTTCTACAATGTCCATATAATATGACTTATCTCGAAAATGCCTTCTAAGTAATTGATAGATCCCTTGCTCTAAGAGAACGCCATCATTTAGGGCAGCTGGACCAATGCCACCTTTGCGATACCAACAAGGTTTTCCACGTCTCATTTCAGCACGGTCCATGACATCATCCACAACAAGATAAAAAGCCTGCAGCTGCAAAGGAATTTTTAAGAATAAGATTATGAAATTTTTCTTCAGATCAAGATACACTATTCATGATTTCAAGTTAAGGAAATCATGTTCAACAAACAAAACCACAATCATCACTCAGATGAACGTGAGTAGTCAAACCTCAGGTTAGTAATGTTTTCTAGCGTGATGTGGTGGAAGTTATCCATTACGGAAATGAAAATCACTTGGTGAACTCTACAAAAAATTTTTAATGAGTGACCTAGTTTTCGACACATTGTGTCAAGACCTGATGATGACACAACCTGTCGAAACCTAGGTCGCCTCATTAAAAATTTTTTGTGGAGTTCACCAAGTGATTTTCATTTCCTCAGGTTAGTGTTTAAAGTACGGGAAAGAGAAAAAAAGATCAATTTCTGGAACATAATTGAGGAATGGATGGGACCTGTTTTATGTTTTATGGGGGGATGAAAGAAGATCCCCCAACATGTTTGCAACTCGAGATTTGGTGCCTTTTTGGAGCTAAAAGCATCCAAAGTTGGCCAAAACACGTTTTTAAAATCTACATTCAATATGGGATTTTAAGAGAATTAAAAGCATAAGATAGTTGTAGGTAATTCAAAGACCTATAATTTGAACCATGGAAAGTTCAATTTAATTAATTAGTTATTGCAAAATTAACAAAAAACTGTGCAACATGGCCATTTTTTAAAGTAAATTATTTATCACAAAAGCAATCTTTCAAATGTTTTAATCATTTTTTAAAGGAATTTTTTATTTCCTAATCAATTGAGAGTTTGTAAAAGTCAATCAGTTATTTTGTTGCTGAGATAAGTTTATTTGTTTATCCCAACATGCTAAATGTTGAATGCCATAACTTTTTTCTTTATCAACTTTTTGGGTCCATTAAAAAAGGATTAACTTATCAAAAAGTTGCGTTTTTAATTGCTAATAAAAACCAATGAAAAAATTAAATATTACCTTCTTATTTATTGCTTTAAAAAGGGGAATTTTTCATTTATAAACAATATGAGTCACAACATCACTCGTGCTTTGTACGAGTATTTAACTTAGATATATGGAGTTGGCTTCAAAACAAAGATTTAAAAAAATTGAAGTGCTCTACTTGGCTTTAATATTTTTAAAATGTGTTTTGGCCAACTTTGGATGCCTGCAGCTCTGAAAAGACATGAAATCTCAAGTTGAAAACATGTTGTGGGATCTTATTTCATCCCTCCCTATAATATAAAACAGGTTCCATCCATTTCTCATTATGTCCCAAAAATCTATATTTTTTCTGTTTGGCTATTAGTTGCGCTAGTACCAAAAAATCAAGAGGAGACTTCAAAAATATAAATTGAATGTGTACTTTGGGTGGAAGTATACAACATGATTCTATATAAACCACAATGGAAGAAAATTCAAAGTGGTATTAATTTGATTCACTAACTGATCCATGAATTTCAAAATATGGAAAATGTATCCTACCAGCTCCACACACCAGCCAAGGATGCGTGCCAATTTAAGATTTTCTTCAGTCAGTTCCTCGGGAGAGGCTAAAAGACGGTATGAAAGAACCATTGCAAGCCCTCTGTTTTTCTTTCCAGTTGGCACATTATACTGTAAAACCTGGAATGAATGGGAATGAGAAATAAGAAAAGAAAGCAAACAAATGTTTCTTATGTACTGCTCACAAATTCATTATGTACCATTATTAATATGCAAGAAGCATACAATTCAAAAACATTTTACATCACTGAATTTTGCAAATAAAAGAAATCATTCTTATTCAAATAAGTTAAGAGATCTAGCATGGAAAAATTAGTTACATTTTTTGTGTATCATTCTTGCAGAAGGAAATGAAATATTAGACCTTGACAGACATAGCCCCATAATGAAATGTAAAGGCCGTGGAAAACATCTATGCCTGGCACTATTGGCAATCGACTGTTTAAAAATCACTATTTTAATGACTTTTGTCAATTCCAGGGTTAGTTTTTTAAATGATCGACACAAGTCATTTTTCATACTTCTCAGTTGCCTTGAACCAAACATGAATTACAATGTTTTCATCATGTTTATGAAATCAATTATTAACATTGCATATACCTACATTAAAACTCTTCATTATGCTAATTATGTCATTCTTTGATCCCAAAGCTTGGTAACTGCTGGGAAGAAAAACTTGACAATGCTTTTAACGGATTTTTCCATTTTTAATATTTAAAAAAATTACTGGTATATTCTCCCGTTTTCTTATTTATTACACCTCATTAATCAACAATAAAGGAAAACTAAGTAAAGGGATAACGGTATACAATAAAAAGTGTTTCACTTCAGTTATCCAATTGTGGAAAATTAAAAGGAGAAAAATATTATGCAAATCTGAACGAGCTTTGAAAATAAATGGAGACCTTAGAAAACCATTTTGTGGCATCAGGTACATCAAGATGACGTCCTGCATCTGTAAGATCCCTGACGACATCAGGAAATACAGCCATGAATTCCCTGCTTTCATCCTTACTTGCAGCAGTACCTGTCACAGCTATGGGAGCAGTGGTAAGATTTAAAGTTGACAGGGCCCTGCAAGTTGAAAAAAATTACCACTAATCAGAAAGAATACAGTCAAGCAAACTGAAAAGATTCATGTCTTTTATTTTAGTCATAATTGTGAATAAATATAACATCATATCTGGGAAGAATATTGAGTGACATTATGCAATAATAACAATATATGATGCAATAAAGACAATTACTAAAATATTACAGTACAAAATAATTTATAAAAAGTTATGGTTAATTTACTTGCAGTAGATAAGATAGAACACAGAAATAATAATTTTATTTGTTCCCAGTCTTGACAGAATACATATATTAATGAAGAACAAAAATTTGGATACAACCCAAATCTATAAAAATAAGTTGCAATTTGCATATGGAGATGTATACATAATTTGACTTATAGACAAAACTTATATAGATGGAGAAACTTCAATTTTATCAGAGATGGCCTCATGCACAGTAAAACATGCGAGGCATATGCATAAAATAGAACAGAAACAGCAAAGGTTATTTGTTGAAAGTTCACGGTAAACACTAAGCAGTGCCACATGATATTCCTTTTTTTTGTTTATGTTTGAATTTCCTATCACTTGGTGTCCCCACCTCTATATGTTACCAAGTGCTTTTTGTATCAAGTGTGCGTTGGTCTTAAATAAACCGACAATCTGAAATGATCACCACTGTACTTTTCATTTATGAGAAATCCCTTCAAAATTATTTACTTATTATTCATGTTGCCATTAATAGTTTAGCCAAGTTTAACAAGTGATATGAATCTTATTAAAGAACTCCATGCTAAGTCAAAAGAATTTGTCTCAGTCTGGATTACAAATTATGCTCATCCATTGAGAGACTTTGTCACATTTGCTCTCTGAAGGTGACTATATAATATTCTGTGAGTGATGGCAAAGGCCATTCCAAGGTAAAATATACATCAGTGTGCAGGATGAAGGAATGGTGACTTCTCATACTTTTCATCCACACCTTCAGGTAGGTAGGATTGAAAAATCTGATCTTTAACAGGATGGGACTGAACACAGCACAATTCCAAATCCTCAATTTATGAGTATTGAATATAACTTTGAACAAAATCCCATAGACTTTTAAAAGACAGAGCAAGATACATCAATGCATGAATTTCATTAAAATTTAAGGTTAATATCTATCCTCAGCTCCCCCCCAAAATATCTTTGGTTACAGGTGACACAAATAGGATCACAACAGAATAAAACAGTGCAAAGCAAGAGAGAATGCATCTAAGCGATAACAAAAGAACCTTTGACTTAACAAATTCCACTTGAAGAAAAAAATACTTTTATCCCTCAGTCTTTGAAAACGAAAAATAATCTCATTTGGCTGTCTTAGCTGCTCTTTTTGTAGACTTTGAACTAAGGTCTGGGCTATGGCCTCTTATCAGGAGAATGCTCCACACTGAGAATTGAATGTCAAGAAGTTCTGATAGAGCCCAGGTACGACACCTACTTGAGAATTCTTTGATTATAAGGATGAGTTTAAGTCTTCTGACTGAATCTTCGTTTTTTTGATCGTGTAAATTTCCTTCACAAAAATAAGATACATATCCTTCCTGATATAAATGATGTCATACCATCACCAAAGATGATCAATCCAAAAACTGGTGCCCACAGGGTTAGTCTGGTGGGTAGCGTACTCGCTGACTAACCCAAAGGTCGCAGGTTTGAATCCCGCCCAAGGCATGAATGTTGTGTTTATCCAGACGGGTTTCTGTGTTTTGATAAGGTGCGAAATGACCATAGCCGTTGACTGGGTTAGCTTGGTGGGTAGCGTACTCGCTGGCTAACCCAAAGGTCACGGGTTCAAATACCACCCAAGGCATGGATGTTGTGTTTGTCCAGCTGGGTTTCTGTGGAAATGACCATAACTGTCGAAGCGCCCTACAAAACAAAAATACTACTACTACTACCGAAGACTGGATAGGAGCAGCACTAAAAAAAACCCACCAAACATGCTCCTTTAAACCTCTTCCCACCCCTGTACCACAAACAATGTCTGAAACAGCACCCTTGGGCCAAGCCTTCTTGATATAGTCCAGCTGCGATGAAATGGTCCTGCACGAAAATTTCCATGCGCCCCCTCTCTCTGTCCTCGGCTACCGCCACTCTGGGCGCCTTCCTTCCCCTCCTGCCTCCCCTAAAAAGCATCATGTTATCGTAGTTACCAGCTCTTGTTGTTTTGGATCTCTCTCTCTCTCTCAGTTTTTGAATGCTTATGTTTGTTTGTTAACATAAGGAGTTATATGTAAATTCCCATGTTAAACAGGCCAATAAAGAAATTTATTAATATTAATATTTTATATCAATTTCCCTGCGCTGGTGTGAGTAAAACTGGCAACACTATTTGCCTCTTCTTCAGTGTGTGGGTGAGCGAGTATAAAAGGGGAGGTAAGGCTGGGAGGGGTGGTAGTTAGTTGTAGCTCCACCCACTGTTCACCTAGAAGGACCATTTCAATGAATCTGGACTATATGACATGTCATTGAACCGTCATCCCTACGGCCATGTTGTATTTGATCCTCTTGAAAGGCTTCCATTCCATCAAACTTTTCTTGTACCTATTGAAAGGTTCTAAAAATGATTGAAGCTTGAATGCCTTGATGCTCTCAACCAATGGTGCGACAGATTAAATTACCCAGAATTCCACTCGAACAATAAAAAAGCAAAACAGACAACATGGCTGCATGTGAGAGAACAACAGTGGAGCACCTCATTAGGTTGTACGAGGAGAAGCAGTGTTTGTATGCCGTAAGTCAACCTGACTATCATCAGAAAAATAAAAGAAGTAATAGAATGAATGAGATACTTATCACACAATAATATTCGATTTGATAAACAAATTTATGAAGTAAACAGCTAACAGTTAAATAAATCTGATGATTTATACCAAAAATGAAGGTAAATAATAACATTTTCAACTACCTTCTATGTTTCTAGACTTTTGTTGATTATGCACTCAAAGACAGTCACTTATTAAATTTTAATAGTCACAGTCAAATTCCTTTCCAATCTTCTTTGATGTCATAAAAGGCTGTCAATGTTCTTTTGAACAATATCTCTTGAAACTTGGGTGTTGAATGATCTTTTAAATAATTTTGCATTCCATAGTTCTAATTCATTTCAATTGTTCACATCTTGTTCAAGAATTATTGGGTAGTTGAAATGGGCTAAAGGTTCTTTACTACTATGAATCTTTCAAATTATGTTTTCATCTCAATACCTATATTATTACTTCCCGATTAGTTTGTCCATCGCAGCTGTCTCCAACCTATCCTGTGTCACCTGCCAGCTTCTATCCACACCTTCGTAGCCCCTAACTAAAACATTCTCTATTATCTGTGTCTCATATGCCACCCTTGATCTACCTCTAAGAGCTCTTCCCTCCTTTGGTCCCATCAGTATTCACTAAACTCTAATGCCTCAATATATGCCCCTCCTCTTCTTGTAAGTGTATCCAATAATCATCTCTTTTCGCTGGCTCTTTAAAGCACCGCCTCGTTACCCTCACTCAAGTCTATGCATTTGACATTCTTCCATAGCACCACATTTTCATTGCTTCAGAATTTTTCTCTCTGATAATATTGTCCATGTCTCAATTACATATAAAAGTATACTCCAAATGTATGTCCTAACAAACATCTTCCTAATTTCCAGACCAGTAATATTTACAGTGCTGCTTATCACTATCATTAAGCATATTATTATCCAAAAATTAAAGTTGTGGAAACTTCAAGTTCTGGTAAGTGTTTGAGCATTTTCAAAATGGTCTTTGTGGGCCAAATGGGTTACATTCATGCCATCTTCAGGAATGTAATGGCACTTGATTTTAGCAATGTTTACTATGCAAAAGCTGAAAAATTCAATTGTTATTGTTATTTGTTTGCCAGTGGCTCAAATTTTACCATTTCAACAGGTGAAATACTGGTTGGAATTTAAAAAGTAAATTAATTTCATGGGCAGCAGCACCATAGACTATCATAAATGTAGGAGTACTTTTCCCTCACAATGTTACATGTAATCAAGCTTGAGTGGAACTGACTGATGAGGCAAAGCAACTGTCAAATATCAAATACTAAAATTAAAGGAACTAGTCGGGCTAATTGTAAAAGTTGGTAAGTCCTAGGAGTCAAAATGTGGACAACTCAGGGATTCTTTAATTGTCCAACAAGTACTGGCTGCCTACATCATAACATTCTTCAAAAAGGTTACAGTAACTTCATGAAATATGTTATTAACCATTAAATATAAACAGATTGTGTCTGATAAATTTATTTCCATATTTGGCCCTCAATTTCACACATATATATTACCATGTATTATCATATTTGGGAGATGTACATAAAAAAAGATTAATTTGTGCTTCCCTCGGAGACTTCCATAATGGACTAGAACAACTGCAATACGGTTACTGAAAAAATAACCTAAAATTAGCAACAAAAAGTAATGTCTGCAATGTTGGAAGGTATTTGGACAGTAGTTTGTGTCTACCTGTGTAGTTTGAAGTGCTTTTTGTGCATATAAAAAAGTAATCACTGCTGGAATCTTATACATCACAACAGTCATTCAAGAAATATGTCATTGATTATTAAAATTGCCTTTGATGTATGCTATTTTGCCATCATTTAGAATAATTGAAAATGAGGAAGAAACCTAGAGATTGGCATATAAGAAATAGACAATGGAGAATATGCTATAGTTTGGAACTATAAAGGCTTGAAGATATTCACAGGTGACAGGATAGTTTGTAGAGATATGATAGACCAATCTTTGGATTGAAAACCTACAATGATGTTGACAGTTCAGCTATGTATAGAGACTAGATAGAACCCTGAATGAAAGCTCATATTCAAAACTTAGAATATATACACTGGTATATATAAAAGTGGAACGAGAAGACTGAATCATTCGAATGTGCACTTGGCTGTTTACGTTCCACGATTCTTCAGAAGAGGAGGATTTCCCTATTTATATTTCATGATAAATTGATGTAAAGGAACCTTAAAATAAATCGCCGTGTTCCTCATTGATCCATGCCATAAAAGTTGGCTTAATCCAATTTTACATAAAATACTTCCGAACGTGTCATTCTAAGAAACCACAGGCGTCCCCCCAAGTTACGTAAACGTCAGTACGTACGTAAAAAAATCTGTACTTACGTCAACGGCCGCTGTCTAAGAAATACCATTTTGCACATTAGTAGTTTACGCGCAATTTGGTTTTTCCGCGCTCGTATGCTAGAATACACGCGGAGAGAATATCGCTCTAAGCATGAGTCCCAATGAGATGACCACACTACGCTGCTCACTAAAAACAAATTTAATGTATTTTCGTAAACATCCACTGATTTTTTAAATTCGAATTTCCGAACACAAAACACTGTTTTCCGCGTTTTTCCAGCTCTACTGTTATTATGGGAGTAACTTCCGACATGCGCAAATTTAGATTTAGGTAACTGGTACTGGAAGGAGTTAATTGTGTACCTCGGGGGCCGCCCGTACACACAACTAGATTATGAGAAGTGACCTTTCTGCTACCCCGTGGAAATTTTACTTTTATTTTCCATGGTTTTCCAATCGCCCACACACAGCACTAAGCCAATCACGGAGACACAGTATAACGACGTATAGCAAACGAGGGCGAAACACACTCGTACATCCGTGCCCTAATCAGAGGATGAAAAAACCCACCTAACCGGGATTCGAACCCGCAACCTCCGAATGGGCGGACGAAGGCGTTACTCCGTCGTCACCTTAGCCGACCGGCCGAAATTTACTTTATCAATTCAATTCAGATAAGTATGGCGGTGTTTGTATTGCCAGAGACTCACTCTTCCAGTTATTCCGTAGTTGATTCGGCTTTAGCGACCCTATCTAACCGGTATTCGCTCCGGTCGAGTCCTAATTCCGTTGAGATACATACTACATCTGGGCACGAAGACTAGCAACTAGAGACTCAATACCCTACGTCTAAGTAACACCCTGCAAGCCAAGGCAGAAGCGTGTGGCAGGGGGTGAGTAATCCATCACCAGGCGTGCATTCCCATATGCATATGTTTGATATAATTCACATAGAAAGAAAATAATTACATGCAAAAGTTTTAATGACAAAAAGTACATGTCATGCGTGAAGAAAGTCAATTACCATTAAAATAAAAAAGCATGCAAGATATATAAAAAATATATACATTAGCTACCATACAATAATCTCCGAACTTGTGGTCATATTTATTTTTATCTGTAATTGTACAAGGAAAAATTACATTTAATATCTGTCTGTTCGAAACAGTTTGTCTATCTCCCTAATTTTATATGCGTCATCTGATCTAATGTGATATATCAGGATTTGTAATATATTTTTGACGTAAATTTCACTGAGGAGGCCATCGCCTGGTGGAATTGCATAATAACACAAATTAACACAAAAACGACTTAAAAATTTTCTGTGGAATAAAATCTAAGTTAACAACTATATTTTGTGTCATTTTGACTTCTTCTCTGAAGTATTCTTCATGAAATCTGCATAATAAATTTAACCTGTACTTCAACCTAAGCTCAGGAAGAGGTTCCCAATCTAATTTCTCCAATAAGCTTGTTACACTGCTACGTTGGTCGTAACAACCTTTCGCAAATCTAGCAGCTCTACTACAATTGATCAAACTCCGACGCTAATCCTGTTTTATGAGGATCCCATACACTCGAGGCATATTAGAGATGAGGCCTAAAACTAACGAAAAGTAACAGCGCTCTTTTACCGGCTCATTGCATTGCTGCAGTACCCTCATGAATCCTAAATTTTTATTTGCTACTCCACAAATTTCCTGAACACTTTTCCCATGCTAGATTTGTAGATATCGTAATACATAAATATTTAGTGTACTATAGGTTAGTTAACTTTGTTTCCTTTCCTGGTCTACCACCATCGCTACTGCCTTCGTATCTGGGGTTAAGTATGGACTACTCAACCTTAGCGACACTCTTAAAACTCCTACACTATAATGACGCATGTCTGATAAGAACTCAAGTATTCCTTCCAAACAAACCCTCCGCTGACGCAAGGCACTGATGGAAGGACATGACATACACACACCTATCTGGTCGAAGACGTGAATGAAGAACGGTTGGCATAAACAAGGATAAAATCACAGTGACGACTGAACTCTCTTTATCACTCTTTTCAAGGATGAAAAAATATATCCCCCCCACAACCCACCTCTCCCCGACCTTTTTCCAGAAGCTATACTCAAACGGAGTTTAGGTCAAGGGAGTATTCCTATCCTGTCTAAAAATAAAATTAGTTGCACCCCAAGAGGTTATCTCGACGCACTTTTCCGGTCTTTCATATGTTTATTATGTCTGCCACCCGAGACCCCAGAAAGGTGTTGAGCAAACGCTTCAGGCCATTAAATAAAACATAAGTGACGCAGGAACTGTACATATTTTTCGAAGTTGTCGCATGCAAATTCCGAGGGCGGGTCTCAAAAACACGCCCGTGCACACGTGAAGACCACGCGTTCCGTATCACGCGGCTTATGACGGACGCACGAGCTTCGACCCCGTAGAGATGAAGAAAACGAAAGCAGATAAACGAGCAGCACTCGAAATTAGGTAAGCAACCATGGACACAAAAAAAATCTCTTTCGACCTTCAACACGCTCTTCTTCTAAAGCAAATGTTTTATCAGACAAAGAAATCGCTATAAAGAAGCGAAAATAAAACACTAACAATATTCAGCTGCTTTCTCGAGGGACACATTAACGAAGATTGATTTTTTTAAAATAATGAAATCACAGTCCCAAGAACCCTATCATTAGAAGGAGTATAGAACGGACTTTAGAATGACTATAGGATGACTTTAGAATGACAGATAGGACTATAGAATGACTTTAGACCTGCTCAGTAAAACTGCCTCTTCAATTAGACCCGAGTTCAATTCTGAAGATTAGAAAACACGAGAATAATGTAATTAATTCAGCCTAACCTCTAATCATAAGTCTGCACTGGATGATTGATTCGATCCCGTAACTTCTAACGATTTGTACTCAAG
>WURS02433355.1:0-15595 GCA_011762765.2 Rhinocypha anisoptera | reverse complement strand
GGGGAAGGAGAGGCATAGAGAATACCCTTAGGATCTCTCGGGCAAAGGAAAATTATGTGGGGACGCGCATTAGGTGGATGTGGTGGTTTGAAGGACTCAGTGCCGGAGAGTAATAAGGCATGAGACAACTTCGTGGAGTAGCACATTGAAATTTTATTAGATATTGTCTTACGAAGAAATAATTATATAAATAAAAAAATAAAAATCATGTTTTAAAACGGATTAAAAAGTTTGAAATAATTTCTATTTTACTCGTAATAAAAATTTAAAAAAAATTGTGATTGTGAATTTTAATAGTTTTGAAAATAAATGTAAAATTTAAAACGAAAAATGTGAAGTGCATACTATAAGATAATTGATGCATGAATAGTTCACTTTAAGTCTATGAACTGTTGCGTGAGTTTTCTCAACGACAAGAACCCACAACACACCCTACTGTTACCGGCTACATGCGCCCAACGTTTTTCATTTTAAATTTTACAATTATTTTCAAAACTATTAAAATTCACAATCACAATTTTTTTATCAAATTTTCATTACCAGGATAAAATAAATTATTTCATACTTTTTAGTCCGTTTTAAAACGTGTTTTTTTAATGTTTTAATTTATATAATTATTTCATACTCGTTTTAAAACGTTTTGTAAATATTTTTATCAATATTTATATAAATACCTTATACTTATTTAGTCCGTTTCAAGAATGCCGGTTTTAAATATTTGTATAATCTTTCTCCTAGAGGACCGTTTCCCACCGCAGGAATACGACTTTTCTTCCAGCGACGCCGAGTAGCTATTGGAAATGAATTTATTTTCAACTTTTTCAATGACCCCTCGACAGCCCTGAAAAATTTACGCTTTGTTTGCCGCAAAAATAAGTTAGCCCTTGCGGGAATCGAATCCACAATCCTCAAGACGGTAATCTCGCACACTAATGCAGAGCCGGTGTGACGTCTACATAAGTTTCGGAATTTAGCGTGTTTAGTACTGCGGACCCCTAGGTCATTCCCTTCCACCTCACACGAAAGTATTTATATATCTTTATTTAATGAAATGCATTTAAATGCATTTTTATTTTGTAAAGATTATTACATATAATTTCACTGTCATCCAGTTTTAACTGCCAACCGAAACGTTTAAAATTTCAACTCTCCAGCTCATAGGGAAGTTATTTTAAAATCCATTCCCAACTTTGACCCGAAGAGACATCCCAAAAAAACTAACAGACAGACATGAAAGCTAGTTAATAAAAACATGATAAAAAAGGTTGGATTTAAAGAAAATGCATATTCTTCATATTCCATTTATGTCTACCTTAACTTGTCTGGGATACAATAGCTCATGTATGACAAAGATATCGAAGCTAGGGCCTAAGTTGAGTTTTGCAAAAATATATTGTCTTAGTCTTGAAATATTAATTTGGTTAATGGAGATCAGTATTAATGTAAAACGGTCTAGAATTATCTTTTCATATTAGGATGACGTTAATAAATTAAGGCGAATTTAACTCGAAAATTTAAGTTGATACAGGTTAGTTGATTTGAGATCAACGATATTAGAAATATTGTTAATTGTAAACAAAGGCATAAAAGCTAAAAAATACTGTATTTTTTCCGTCTATCATACATACGATTATAATAAATCCGTATTTATAAGTAAATTTGGAAGAAGAATTTTGATTCATTCGTAGGGCATGTACACATAAGAAAAAGGCACCGAATATGACATATAATTCTTCTTATTATATTACTAATATAAGTCTTTAATCTAACATGAGCTTCCTTACTTGAAAATATGATCATAAAACCGTCTCTGGATAAAATAAAAGTATGCATAACGTCATTGTCTTGATATTATGAGGCTATCTTATGAAAAACACCAAGAATTTTAGTATTTGATCATTAATAATATTTTCAATTCAAACGAAATATGATTGAGTCGAAAGTAAATTTTAGAAGCTTATGATTACAAGCCATTATGGATTCAAATGATTCGTCAGGTCATTGATGAGGTAATCATTTTACTATTTACAAAACAATAAATATTAAACTTCTGTTACACTTAAGGATCACTTCAATTATAAAGTATAAATATAATATTGAATACATATGCGTGTCTATATAATTGTATGTACATGGTTTTTAGTTATTATTTATTTAGTTTTCCCGTTTTTAGATGACTTCCTTTAATTTTCATCAGTTCAGCCATTGTGAAAGCAGATTTATTATTAAGGTTTTCTTGGTTTTCTTTGGTTTGCTTGGACACTTGGTTTTCCACATAATCGTTATTCGTTGAGCTTCAACGTCATGGTGATGTTGGGGCCCAAAGATTAAAGTTATAACCACGTTACACTTAACTGTTTATTATGCAGCAATTCTATAAAATTTCAACAGGTACGTTAACAGTATCGGCGTTTGAATTTTTATTCTACGGTGATGTCTTATATTGCTTGATTATTCCTCTTTCGAGCATACAGCTTGAAACTGGAGTAAATATTGCGTAGACCGTTTGGACGGCCTCATCTAGATGCTCTTAAGCATTTGGTGAAAGCTTATCTCGTACTTCTCTACGAAAATTTCCTCATACTTACTCTGGCCTTGAGGGGTCATTTGATTTCTTACGACAAATCGATATATATTTAGGGGAATTGTTAAACGAGAGGAATCCGCGTTCAATATAGGCTCATCTTTGTGCATATGTTAAATATTTAAATATAATATCAAAGGCTAAGAGGTCGTGGTAGCCCAATGGGTAGAGTGCTTGGCTACTGACCGGGGGACCCTGGTTCGAGACCCGGTAACAACCCTCCGAACACCTCCAACTAATCCCAAGCTGAGTGATTTTTCGGGTACCACACCTTCGTGGGAAACCACAGGCGGCACAGGGAAATGAACTGTCCCCTCAATACCCTGTGATGTGTGAATTTCCACACATGCCGTGGGCTTAGTACTAGGTGAGCTCTACCCTCACTTAACATACCAACCTTCGGGTCGATCACTGTGGTTATTGTTGGTTTGTGTTGATAAATAAGGACTGGCGATCCAGATCAAGTTATCAAGATGTTTATTATGGGCAAGTTATCACAACTATTAGAGAGATTGTCTATAAAATGATTGATTAGAATTGTCCTTCACACGTTCTGAGACACCCCCTTCACTTATGCTCGCACTGGGCAACTGACCCCCCGCCGTCCAACAACAGCGCTATCACTCCACCCGTGAACGGAGGCACACAAACTCCCGAACGGCACCAGGGAATAGTTTCTCAACACGTGCCACTTGGAGCCTTCATTGGTCGAAGAGGAAACCTGATTTCAACTGTGGGAAGCTTGAAATGTCCATGAAGAGAACAGTCTTGGGTTCTTACCCGATTGTTAATGATGGAATCAGCGATTGACCTCATCACTGGAAACGATGAAAGGATACAGAATAACAAGGGTACTGAATGAGGGGGTGGGAAAAAGAGCGGAGGAGAGGTGAATGGGGGAGGAACAAGGCAGTGGCCCTGCTTTTATCTTTTGTTTGTGCTTTGAAGAAAGGGGGGCAGAGTTCTGCAAAGGGTGGACTCGCCCAGATCTTACATTCAATTTTTAACTCTTGGCGGTCGGGTCGACCTGTCTGGTAGTAGGAAGGTAGGGGTGTACTTTGTTGACTACACTACTGCGAGAGAACAGAGTCTCCTTTCTCTTAGTCGGACTAATGCAGACAATTATTTTTAACCCTGTGTATAAACAAAGCCTGGTGCACCAGCCGTCAAATCTACCCAGGTTCACAAGCATTCCTGACAGTTGCAAATGCAGAAATAAAATTGCAATAATGGACGTGTTTTATTGGGCATATTAAATCTTACAATACCTACCTTACCTCGTTGAAACACCACATTCCACCACACCATATTCACCTGACCTTTAACCTCTTGGTGTTCAGCACGGGAGAAAAATCCATAACATAAAACAATTCGCAACTCACTTTGTATAGGAGATAAAGTATAGCCTCTTGCAACAAAAATGTCATAGTGTTCTCTAAATATAATAAGCAGTATGTATAGATCTATTTATCATGGAACATGATTTAGTGAGAGGCTGTTTTTTTCTTGAATAATTTTAAAATTTCTGGTTCAGAAGTTATATAATTTATGGATGTACATATATGGTATGTACTTAAGTGTGTCATCAGAATATAACATGAAAGGATTATTACTTTTAATATTTGAGACTGTGTGTTACAGTTTTTTGACAACAATATGATAAATATGACATCAAAATTTTGCGTTTCCTGCAGAAATACAAGAAAATATTTTTTAATCCTTTTGTTTGAAATAGATTGAAGGGTAATCTACCAGTTAAGGTAGGTTTTTGATGACCATTAGCTTAAGTTGGCTGCGTAACATGTAACTTTAATTCCTCTTCAAATCTGTGTACTTCCAATGCCCTGTCATCCTGTCCAAAATCCCTTTTCTCTTCCTACCCATCTTGCCCAACATTCTACCCTCCATTACAACCTTCAACAACCCATTGCCTCTGAGTACCCTTGTTTGTAATAAGATAGGAAAAATAAATTGTGCCATTCGATTTTCTGTTAATTTCTGCTTCAGAAAAGTTTTTTTAACGTCTGATTGCTGAAGTTTAATTTCCTACTGTTTACAGCAACATGATATGAATGTAGTTGGACCCAATTCGGTCGCATGCTTCTGTGATGTGTTTAAATGGCCATTCTGGTCAATTATGCCCGTTCTGAATTATATAACCATTCTGAATTGCTTTGAAGCTTCGAAGCTCTTGAAGCGCACTTGCAAATCAGAACGACTTGAAGCGCATACCCAGGGAGGTAACCTTTCAGCGAGAAAACTTGTACTCTGTTGCCTTGCCAACATATACGAACCAATAACATGCACTGTAGTTTTCACCGAATCAGGCGTGATGTGGGGAAGAGATTCTCAGTATGCACTGTAGTATTTCTTTTTTTTTTTTAATGTGAATTTTGTGCACTACGGACATTGAAATGAAATTAAGCAGATATTCGTAACAATAATATAAAATTAAAGCTAAATATCTTATAAATAACCACCTATGGAATATGTATTCACATTTTTTGATTAAAAACATATGCAAGAAACCTATTTACTGCTTAAACTCAGCTTGATAAACAACGATAAAGAATTATATCTTGGTACAATAACACTAACAGGTTTATAAACCACGATATATTGAGAACAGATTAGCAAACTCTGTTAATTTTGGTTCATTTATACCTAAGTTTCAAAACAGTAACAAATATTTTCTCCCAAGCTCTTACCCTAAATATATTTACAGTCTGTAGATAGTAAGTTACTAATGATTACTCAAACATGCTTCTTACTAGATGAATGGTAAAAATTACTTTTGAAAAATATATCATTTACAGGTAAAAATGATAATAAAATGACAAACACAAGTAATTTGATTTAATTCTCATCTATAAGCTGAAGATGTAACTTCGTCGGTCACATTATTGTTATGACAAAATCTAAAGCAGGTTGAACTTTGGTAATGCTTGGTGGTTTCTTTGATTGGTAGGAACTGAAATTCTAATTACTTTCCAAATATTTACTTCAGTTATTAGTTTTTATTAATGTAACTTTGTGTGCAAGGCATTATTATGCAGATGTTGTAATTTTATACAAATTATAATGATTACATATCTTGTTAGAGTAGCAGTTATGCTATACTTTTATCAATTCATAATTTTTATAGTTTCTGTATCTATTTTTCCAATTACTATTTTATTTTACAGATTGTATGATATTACTTGTGAAAAGGGTTTTTAACCCATAAATAATTACTAATACCAAGAAAAGTAGACAATACTATCTAGATACGGTTGGCTATTCCTTGTTGAATGGAAAATTTTGTCACTGGCACATATATGTTTCAGCTCTTGCTAAAGTAATTACTTTCAAATTAGTGCCTCACATGCCACCTGCATCAAATGCATCAAGAATTCAGTTGAAGTGTGGTTCAAGTAGCCATTATTCTCGCTCTGGGGCCGCTTTCAAGCACTTCGAAACTCAATTGGGAACGCTCTCATCTGCTTCAAAGCGCTTGATGCAGAAATCGGAACACACCCTTGCTAAAGAACCCACTTCCCACTTGGCTCCACTGAGGAACCAAGGTTGCACGAGAGAAGGACTCCCATGCATCTGGGCTGGATGGAATGGAGAATGTCCTCCATCATCCTTATGTATGAAGTCACCAAGTGGACTACGTCCAGCTTTTCTCCATACAAATCCACAGGGATGGACGGAATCTTTCCAACACTTTTACAGGAAGGTCAAGAACTTCTTCTTCCTCCAGTGTGCATATTTCAGACATGCTTGGCATATGGCTATATTCCTAGACCCTGGAGGGAGACCAAAATGGTGTTTATCCCCAAACCAGGGAAAACAGACTTCACCAAGGCCTGATTCTGTGTCATTAGTCTGATGTCATTCCTTCTTAAGATGTTAGAGAAGAAAATAGATTGGCATATCAAGGATGGTCCCTATACATTTCTTTAACACCTCCTGCATTATAATCAGCATGCCTATCAGAAAGGAAAGTCTGTGAAAACAGTGCTTCACAACCTTGTAGGTAGGATGGAGGGGGCACTGGGGCACAGTCTTTCTGGACTAGGTGTTTTCCTCGGACATCGAAGGGACATTCAACAAAACCAACTTCGACCAGTTATGCTATGCAGTGACTAGACATGGGATCCATCCTCACCTGGTGACATGCTGGAACAGTGAACAGTCATCACCTATCTGAGGGGCAGCTAAATGATGATGATGGTGGAAAGGTGATTGCTTCAAGGAGGGGTGTTTTCGCAACTCCTATGGAATCACGTTGTCAATATCCTCATCGTTGAGATGAATAAGGCTGGCATTTATAAACAGGGATACACTGACGATTTGGCTGTGCTCATAACTGGTAAATATGTCGACACATTGTCTGGACTCATGCAAGGGGCCCTGCATAAGGTGGTGCAATTCAACGGGGGTCGCAGTGAATATGGAAAATGTTGCACTGATACTCTTCACCGGCAAGAAGTAAAAGGAGGGGCTTGTACTTCCCTCTCTCAATGGAAGGACTCTCCATCAGTAAAATATTTGGGGGTAACCCTAGATTCAAAACTGAACCGGGGGGAGCAGCTGGAAAGAAGAGTACAAAAGGCATGTGCGATCCTATGGACATACAGATGTGCAATCGACAGAACTTGGGGATTAACCCCCAAGGTAATTAATTGGCTTTATACAGCAGTAGTGAGGCCTGGCCTCACTCACGGTGTGATAGTGTGGCAGAAGGACTCAGAAAACTGCACCCAGAGAAAAATTAAACCACATACAAAGGATTGCATGCTTAGCCATAACGGGGGCCTTTAGAATGACCCCGACACTGGCCCTTGAAATACTTCTCAACTTGCCACCACTCTACCTGGCAGTGGAGGGACAAGCCAGGGCCACAGCATATTGTCTGTCTTATACAGAATGATGGTGTGGAAGAGGAACTTTCACCAACCACAAGCAGGTATGGACTTAACTGTCAACAGTTAGCATCATCTTTATGATGGGGTGTGATGGAATGGTAGCAAGGTTCAACCCAAAATATGAGACCCTGCACCCTTCGCAGAACCAGTGGGACCCTGGGGGGATAGCCAAACTCCATTCTCAGACCTCGGCATGGTATACAGATGACTCGAGTAAGGACGATATATCACGCGCAGGTGTATAAAAGGTTTGTCCATAAAGTACAGGGTAGAATCAAAAAGCAGCAGGACTGAATTAATTTAAATTTTTTTATATAACTTATCAGTACAAATCCTTAGTAGTCCTCGAAATAGCACCCTTGAGCTTCGACACAACGCATATAGCGCGATTCCCACTGTGCGTAGGCCTTCTGGAACTCACTTTCCAGGATCCTCTCCAGAGATGCCGTCTTGGCCACTTGGACATCTTCTACGGGGCTGTATTGGTATCCCTTGAGGTCTCGCTTGAGCCGAGGAGAGAGGAAGAAGTCCAGTGGTGCCAGATCTGGACTGTAGGATGGTTGTGGCAATGTGGCAACACTGCGCTTGGCCAGAAACTCCCCCACCAGCAGCGCAGTGTGGCACGGCGCATTGTCATGGTGAAGCTTCCAAGAATCGGTGATGACTCGCCGCATGCGAAGGGCGCATTTGCACAACCGGTCAAGCTCGTCCACATAAAAACTGGCATCCACAGTCTGTCCAGGGTGTACAGACTCCCTGTGAACTCCACCACAATGGTCAAAATAGGAGTTCAGCCACATTTTTATCAATCCTTGAAGTTGATGGGCGACCGGCACAGTGATCATCTTCAACGAGCTTCTGCCTCTCCCAGAACAGCTTATGCCACTCAAAATGCCACTCAAATATTGTTGAGCGGCCCATGGCAGCATCACTGTAGACGTTTAATCATTCCAAGGGTCTCTGTCGTGGTTTTCCTGAGTTTGATGCAGAATTTGATGGCATAGCGCTGCTCCAGATTTTTCTTCATCTTGGATCGCGATGACACTTCTTAACAGAGGTCCACAGAAATAGACGTGCTTACTCTCCGCTTGCCCGCAGGTGGCTGGAAAAAATATCAGTCTCTTCGGAAGGCTCCCCACCACTAAGCCCAGGTGGTCCGACCCCCCTCCACCACTCAGTTCCCACTACAGAAATTCAGTCCTACTACTTTTTGATCCTACCCTGAAAATAGACTGGGTCTGGTAAAAAGAATTTATTAATCTGATCGATATATATTGTTAAGTCTTAAAAATAGTCTCCTTGGGCATCAATACACCTCTGCTAATGCAATTTCCAAACCATAAAGGCGCCTTGGAAGTCAACTGCTGTATTCTCTTTCAGAGACTCTGTGACAGCTGACTGGATGGTGGGAAAATCTTCGAAACGGTGACCTTTCAGGCTCCTCTTGAGCTTTGGGAACAGGAAAAATCTGCCAGGCTCACATTGCAGCTGTACAGTGGCTGTGAAAATGTTTCAAACCCTATTTGGGCCAGATAGGTGGTCACAACGAAGGTTGTGTGGGCTGGAGCGTCATGGTGGGGCTTCCTGCGATTGGCAATCTATGGTCATTTCCTTTTGTCAGCTTCTTCATTCTCAAATTTTAAGAAATAATTTTGTGAATAGTTGTGCTGCACATGTTGAAGTCTTCAGTGATTAATCATACACTCAAACAATGGTTGGAGCCGGGTGATTTTTTACTTTGGCTACATTTTCATCCAAACCACTCGTTAAAGGGCATCCAGATCACACCATGTCTTCAACTGTCTCCAGCCAGTTCTTGAACTCACTGATCCACTGGAAAACCTGCGCCCTTGACAGGGTCTCATTATTTGTAAGCCTCCTTAACCAAGGCAATAGTCTCAGAAGAGGTTTTGCTCAGGTGAAAGCAATATTTAATCGTGTAGCACTGCTCCAGCGACCACTACATTTTTGACGTCTTCTGGCATGAAAAAAACTCAAAAACAGCTTTTGCACCACGCGTGATCCTCACTGTGTCAGAGCTCAGACAACCGCGCAGCCTGTTGTGTTGCTTATTTAGATCCCAACCACAAATCCCACTTCCAAGGAGTGCACTGCTGATGACTGGAGTGGCAGGCAGAGGCCAGTCTTATTACTTAACGGACAAACTCTGTATGGATGCCACCCCCCTACACAGTACTATTTTCCATTGGGAAAATATGCCACAGTATTCCAGACAGAAGTACTAGCCATTCTGGCCTGTGTTCAAATCATTAAAGAATTGTGGTACGTCAAGGGACCAATCCACATTTGCTCCGAAAGTCAGGCAACCTTGAAGGCACTTAAGTCTTCATGATACAAGTCATGCCTGGTGGTAGAATGCCATCAGGCATTAACCGATATTGCCAGGGTTCACAAAATCAGGCTTTTCTGGGTTCCAGGCCATTCAGGACTACCCGGAAATGAGATTGCTGATGAACTCACAAAAGTGGGAGCCAGCATCCACCCGATTGGCCCAGAATCAATCCTACCCATCTCCCTCAGTAAGGGCAGGCCAGAGATTGAATGCTGGGTTCAATCCCAGCGTCTCAAGATCTGGTAAATTTCTGTTTATTTAAGGTGGGCCAAGCTCCACATTGGGGACCAAGGCCTAGTTTTGTAAAGAAACTTCTGTCTCTGAACAGAAGCAAAATCAGGACTGTTGTAGGGCTATTATACAGGCCAAAACAGAGTCAACAGGCACCTAAACTTCTTTGGAGTTTTGAACTCACCCAACTATAGATGGTGCGAAGATGGTATTGAGACTACGTCTCACCTATTATGCGAGTGTGTGGCAGTTGCCGGAACTCGAAACAACTTCCTGAAGGCAGCATTCAAGGACCCTGAGGTCAGACACACACCCATTAGGGACTCTCCGGCCTTTAGAAAGGCCATTGCTCTATACAGGTGATGGTATGTGGTGGATGGTACAAAGGACCAACAGGTCTAAGAGCCCTTTGGCGCACTTCTCAGTGGGCCCTTCACCTCACTTTTTATCTATCTATCTAATAAACAATAGAACTGCATTTGTGAACGAACCTTAATTCCGGCAACCTTCAGAATGCGCAGCTGTCTTTCCAAATGTTGAGCCTTGTCCTCAGGGACGTAGCCCAGCAGACATCCATTGAGCATCACCTCAAGCGATGGGACTTTTGGATACGGTCCGTGGCCCAATGGGAGCATTCCCAAAGAAGTCAATACGCTTGGCAGTTCCTTCACTATCCACCGCAATGGAGGCTGACAAACAACGTGACACTTCTTGGTGAGGTGATTGAGGAGACCACATGGTGTGCCATCTGGGGTGTGGACAGGGCAAAGGAATCCTATTCAAAGGAAGAAAATGAGCATTCCACTTACTCGCATTTTTTCCCAAGCTATTTCAAATTATCCAACAAAACTTTATACAGAGTAAGTTGAAACCAGCAACTACATAATAAACACACTTGAAGAAAGACTGGAATTTCATGAAAACTCATCTGTAGCAATATAAGTTTGAGACATTGTGCTTACTCACTTAGTCAATCCAATAGGAAGTACAAAATGGTAATCACGGAGAACTGAGTTAGGAGGATAACCAAGTGTGAAAACAATGCATACATTTTAGGTTTTTGACAGGGTGTTGTTTCAAGTCTGTTCAGTAGTAATATGCATTAATAAAACTTGAAAATTTCACACATGTGAATATAGCAATAGCTAAAAAGTAACAAAAACACTACACATAAATGAACACTTACAATTTCTTCTGAATTATTGGTGGTCGCACACCACAATTTTCATAGGAAGTACTGAGCAAAAAAGTTTTTCTCTCCATATTTCCTTTGAAAACAGTGGTATTTGACCACTGAAAATTCTGAAATAATTTTTAAAAGAGAGTGGACAGAAGATTTTCTCAGGTGGTTGAGGAAGGGCCGATACGGCCCGAAAGCTTCCGAACAAGAAGAAAATGTGAGTGTCTCTTTTTCTCTGTTTTTTATGTACTTTTTGTGCCGTCTTAGATACTTATACATTGCTCCACTGAACTTTTCTTCATGTGTGTGTGTATATATATATATATATATATATATATAAGATATATCGAAGATAGACAGGAGACGGACAGGAACACACAGAGAAAGAACGGGACAGTTAAAGCCGGGACGGTGGTGTAATGGTCAGCACGTCCGCCCAGCAAGTGGAAAGTCCGAGTTCAAGTCCCGGCTGAGGACAAAACTTTTTTCTCATATGAATTGGTCAGTTTCCATCAAATATTTTCAAACACATTGTGTGTTCGTCCTTTTATGTGTTCCTATCTATTTTCCTAATTTACTATAATTTGAATGCTGCATTTTCGTCAAATGGCGGTTACTTCTGTATGAATGAATATATATATATATATATATACTAAATGTGTAGAGGATTGACAGGAGAAGGACAGGAACACACACATCCGAATTTTTGGTGGTCGAGGCAGATATATTTTTTAGAAGATTCTTCTTCCTCGATCCCTGCGATCAGAGAAGGCAAGCGTAAACGAAAAATAAGGAAGTTTGAAAGATTAATCACGGAAAAACTAAATTGTTCTTTGAGAAAATAATTTTATACTAAAATAATGGCTTAAATGTCTTTAATAAGCAAGCATCAGTTTTCGGAATAGGATACTGTAATAATTAAGAAGCCGTTCAAATTAGTAGCAATCCCTTTTACTTACTGAAGTAACTGACAACTTCTAATTCCAAAGGGTGGGATGAGTTTCGTTAAATTTTGGTAATAAATTGTTTAATTATTTCATAATTCATTTAATTGTATTATATTTTCATTATTCTTAGTTAATTACTTTTTATATCCAGGTTGTTTTGGTAAAATTTTGTTTAAATTCACTTTATCATAATAAGAGCGATTTATTTATAACAGACACAGTAGTAATAGATTATGCATATGACATGTTCCGCCAAGTAACAAAGGTAAATGTCTTTCTTTTTTTAATGGAATGGTAACATAATATATACAGTAATTTCTGGATAAAAACCAGTAAATTATTAATGAGTAAATGTTGAGTATTTTTAGTAAAGTATGCCTTGTTCTCTTTTACCCCCGAATTTCAATCAGTGAGTCATATATGGTACTAGGCAATTGTAGATCGAATCTATGAGAACTGAAAAATATATATTACATAGCAACTTATTTTAAAATCTCTTTCCTTGTGATTGAAGTATGTTTATCATTTTCATGTTTTTTCATGTTCTCAGAACTCCAACAGTTCAGGGTTCAGGCGAGGTGGGTGCACCTTTCCGTAAACATTTCACCTCCACATGCCTCGATACCCCTTTTCTCCCATTAATATTTCTCGATTGTCTTTGCCCGTGAGTACCTTTCTCGCCTCTCTCCTTTGTATCAATTTTCGTTTCATCAACTTGATGAAACAAACCCTTCGTGCCTCTACTCATCCGCAATCCTGAGACAAGAAGTCGGGGTCCCGCCGGCGAAGCCTCATGTACTTTAATTCTGCCCCCGCAGCACTCCAGCCTCTCCTCCTTTCTTTCTCCCTCTCTCCCTTCCATTTCTCCCTCTTTCTCTCCCTTTCGTCATTCGAGTTTCATTTATTTTTCCGCCCACTCCCAGAATTTCAATCATTTTGTTTCCTCTTCTTTCCTCCCTTTAATTATTTCCATCCGCCTTCCACCGTCTCCTTTTGGTTAATTGGAATGGTTTCACTACTTCCCCTCGTAATTTCCCGACTGTCTTGCGTTTCTCCCCGCCTTCAACTCCATCCGCTCACGGTCATGCGAACTCTCTCAATCTTTCCTTCCATTATAAAATATATATGAGAAAAGGTTTGCCCTTGCGTTAAGGAAAGTCCCGATAGAGTTTTATTAGCGCATTATTTTTTTTCACCTGCAGTTGGTTGAGGCGAAGGATAAGAGGGAAAGAGTTAGTGACTGGGAGGGGGGGGGGGAAGAGAGAGGATGAGTTGAAATTCCCCTTTCTGCTTTGGTGCTACTGCCGCGGTTTCCATTTCCCGTGTTTTCGTCGACAAAATGGGCTTGACTTCTTTATTGTTCACCTCTTAAAAAATCTCAGGCGGCGTGGTCGATTTTTAAGAATTTCGGAGAAGAAAACGCTTACCTTCACCTCTTGGGCGCAGGTAGTAGATCGCAGTGTTCCGTACCACTCGTCATCAGCCGAATAGCAAAAAAAAAATAGTTGATGTGGGGAAGAACGGTGTTTTTATATCAACATCAAATGTAAATATTGGAAAAAAACTATTATTATTTGCTTGTAAATAGTATTTAATATAAATCTTTGCTTGTATATAGCTTAAATTTAAAGTTATTTTAATAAAAAATATTTGAAATGGATGATTTTGCAAAATATGTTGTGTTTTAACATTTTAACATAAATTCTTTCCCTGGTCTCCTACAAATATTTATAAAATACATGGAAGTTTTATTTGAATGGAGTTGTCCTCTAGGTATAAGAAGGTTAACAGCATTTCAGCACTCAAAACACAAGTACCTAAAAAAAAATATTTAAAATAATCGATTATTATGAAATACTATGCAATCCAATTAAAAAGTTGAAATTCTAGATGAAACTTTATCATAAAATAAATACCTGGAGCTAAGCGAAGGAAAAATAGCCAAATCCTAGTTTAATGTATGGGAATGAAATTTCTATATTTACTCTATATTAATTCTCTACTATATTTTCAATATAATAGATGAAATGTTTTTTTTCCTTTGCTTTATGTGGTTTTAGAAGCTTAATTGTGCTTCCAAAGCCTCGGATTGAAAACATTTCCTCAATTTATAGTGTCCATATTCAAATTTCATTACCGAAGGAATTTTTGTTGAATAGGTACAACGAGAATCATCAAAAATCCTTATTCTAAATTCTGAGTGCTCGCCGCAGAATTGGAATCGTTAAGTATTCAAATGATATTTATTCCGATGACTAGCTCATTTGGAATATGATATGGTGGATCATACAACTCATTCTCTGACGTAGCTCGACGAAGGCGCAGCAACGTACCACAACTCATGAAATAATTAGCGTCTAGATATTTACGAGCACAATTTGTCACAATCCACTATTCGAGTTTCGAATGATTTTATGATTTTTTACCGCTCTAATCAAAATTATTATTAGTTATATAAGAATAAAGTATTTTCAGAGTAATTTTCATACCCCTTTGAAGTTTTTTACTTGTTAATAATACTCTGAATTGCATAACGCATTTAATTAAAAGAGAGCTTTCGAGATACGAGATAAACTGCAATTCGCCAAGAGGGTGTGTGACAGGGCACCATGAACTCACCCCACGTTCAAGAATCAATAATTATTTATTGATAAAAAAATAAATATGTATATATGAAATACATTCTTGGCTCATAATTCTTAACATCCGGGAAAAAATTTAGAAATTTTTGGTAATTGATTATGTGACGAAAGAACTAATGGTCACGACGTAAATAGTTTTCAATGTAATAGCAAGTTTTCAGCAAATAATTATATTTCACAATTTTTTTCTATTCATCCAGAAACAATTTGAACAAATACTTATTGCAGAAACTTAAATTTAAAGTTATTTCATTAACAAATATTTGAAATCGATGATTTTTCAAAACATGTTATATGTTTTTAACACTTTAACATAAATTCTTTCCCTGGTCTCCTTAATATCCTAATGTTAAAATTTATTAAAATTTTCCTTAAATGGAAAACTTTAATGAATTAGATTATAAAATAAGTGGAATAATACAATATTTCATAAAATTAATAGTATTTTTAGTGAAATAAGTGATTTTAGATTTCGGAATGGTTTCAATGATTTCTGAATACCATTATTTTCGAGACAGTCCTCAAAGGTTTGATTGAAATTGTCAGCAGATAGATTAATTTAAGTTGGACAGAGATGAGTGAATATTAGGGGAGGTACGCCGGTGCACTGATGTCGCGCATGGTGGGTGAACTGTAATAATATTTTTTTAATAGTTATTTATCAGGGCTCGTAGAAGATTGGGAAATAATTTCACAGCAATTCCACATAAATACACTTTATTTTCACGACCCAGGTTTCACCACG
>WURS02433344.1:0-15595 GCA_011762765.2 Rhinocypha anisoptera | reverse complement strand
TTTTTTTCTCCGGACTGGAATCATATAGAAACATGCGGTTTGTTATAAAATGAGCGGGCACTCTTTGTCGATGCGTGGCAAGGATGGCAGCGCTGTACGACAGACGAAACCTCCAGCGGCAGCCACGAGAATGAGAACTGTTTTCGATACTTAAAATGGCGACGTTTTCGTTACGTGACCAGCGTGTAATCATTTGTGGTGTGACATCAATTGAAATTCATCGCCAGTGCACTTTCATTATGGATGCACTTTTTAATGAAACGATATATTTTCAATGCATTTGCGGATGGATTGAAACAACTATTTCATGGCTCATTTTTGCCCACTTTTGGTGCCGTTGTAAATGCCGAAAGAGGTGAATTTAAATGACCGTCGGCTGTAACGAGTGTGCGTTATAACGCGAGATTTTTCTTCATTTGTCAGCTCTCGTTATAGCGAACTTCTACTGTATACGAGTATGAATGTATTCTCTGCAGTCGCATACCAAAAAAATTGATCTACTTATTTTGCGGCCTAGAGATTAAATGAGTTGGTGCGTGGGAAGGCAAGGGCAGCCGGAAGGAGGAGGTCGAAGCAAGTCATTGTGGTCTTGAGGTAGCTTGATAAGAATAGCGCAGCAGGGAAATTCCTTCTCCTGAGAGCTCAGTCTTAAGGCCACCTTGCGCACGGTGCATGACGTGATGCATGAGCCTGTGCATGATCTCATCGGAAACAATATTTGCATGCGTGATGGAATCAGGCGAAGAAAATCGACCTCTTACACATGGTGCATGACATTCGTGCATGCTGAAGCTGGAGGAGTCTGCTGTGCTCACGAGGAATATTCTTATCATCGAGTGGCATCATCTTATCCTACCCGTCTCCCCCAGTAAGGGTAAGTCAGAGATTGAATGCTGGGTTCAATCCCAGCATCTCAAGTTCTGGCAAAGCTCTGTAGGTTTAAGGCTGGCCAAGCTCCATATTGGGCAACCGAGGCCAAGAAACTTCTGTTGCTGAACAGAAGTGAAGTCAGGACTATTGTTGATGAAATCAGGAATTGAAACGTGAATACTGAGGATATGGCAGTGTAGAATTTTGTTTACTTAACCTTTATATTAACTTAATAGTGTAGTAGTTAACATAAATTCCATTTTTTCAGATAGCTGTGACACTTTACCTTCTGTATAACCAAGTGGGTTTAGCATTCCTTGCTGGATTGGCCTTCTCAATTGTTTTGATACCGATTAATAAAGTTATCGCTTCAAAAATAGGTAAGTTTTAAACCCAAAATATCAGTTATATGAGTAAAATTAGTTTCTAATTTTATATTTTACATCACATTTTGTAATTTGTGAATGACATTATATTCAATATCGTGCTGATATTATACAGTCACTCATGAATATTACTTCTTATTCATCTCCCATAAACATTGAGGCAAATAAAGTTTCTGATTGTTGTTTAGATATTGCCTACAAATTTAATTTCAATACTAAGATAAAGGTTCTATTTTAATGCCATTAATCCATGAATTCTGGAATAAACTCAATTTTCATATTCCTTCTGAGAAAATTATCAATCGTAATTTTATTATTATTTTTTACAAATTGAAATCCTGTATGGATTATGTGAGGCTCATTTATCATACTGTGGAATGTAAGCTGTAAGAAACTAACATTTTTTTTCATGTTTACATAGGCCTCTTGAGTACAAAATTAATGGAACACAAAGATCAACGTGTTAAAATGGTAACAGAAATTTTACGTGGAATAAGAGTTTTGAAATTTCACCAGTGGGAAAACTACTTCATTGATAAGATTAACAGTTAAGTATTGATTGACTAATTGCTTATATTTAAGCAATACAGTTTTTTATATTTAATTAAGTTTATAATCTTTGAACAGTTGACTACAATTTCAAGTAGTTAATTTAGCACGTTCAATGCTGCCTGCGGCACAGCGTTGCGTGTCGAGTTTGTTTTTAACAGGCAGGCAGTGACAAGTGTGTCACAGCCAGCCAGCACTTTTAAATGTTCAGTGCTCATTTTGCTCGAGGGAATACGAGCTTGTGGCCTCGCATAATACCTCGTTTAGTCTGTATTTGTAGCTGAGCAGTGAACATGTAAGGATGCACAAAAATTATACATATCTTACCTGAGATAAAAATTTCTGGTATGCTACTGCTGTAATTTGAAAATAAATTATGATTGGGACTGAATAATTTGAATGTTGTATCCAGATAAACTAGGAAAATAAGTATTTATAGGCCATGACTCCGACATTAAAATTGCAAATAAAAATGCCAGTTGTTAACCCTTTTGGTGCTGGTGGGATGATCCTTTGGCCCTGGTTTTTTAAATAATTTTTTCAAAATTATATAGGAGAGAAAGAACAAAAATAAACATTTTACTTGCCCTGTAAGTGTTTGGATTTTAAATAGAAGAATTTACATCAATAAATTGAATATATGTATATTTAAATCGGCAATTCCTCAAAAAAGTCCTGGCCTTTTTTATCACATATATACATGTACATACTAAGTAATGGAGGTTGGCACTAAAGCAGTTGAACAATTGGCAAAACTTGAGTTTATTTTAGAGAAACACATCATCCTTAACTTGTTTTGTGGGTTTCAAATCCATGACCTTTGGATTAGCTGGTGAACTTGCTACTTAATCTGCTAACCTGGCTGACTTCTCATGGATTTAATGCGAAATGATGAAAAAATATACTATATATTTACAACTCTGTAAAGTTGCTTCATTAATTAACTTGTATTGTTAGTACCAACGAGGTAGGATATTTATGAAATTCCTTTAGTTTCTAATGTTTCATAAAACATAATCAGAGTCCTTTATTTAGACCTTTAAAAGCCTTTTTTTTATCAATTTGCAATCTTTATCAATATATCATGTATTCACTCTTCTAATGACTTCACAATTGAAATATCCATTTGTGTGTTGTACCTTTATTTTTTTAATACATTGGATTATGAAATATCTGACTGATTTTATTGTGAGCCATACATGGATGAATCTAATTTCCGAACGTCGCTTTTCCACCAGAAATACGACTGCTAGAATTGAAGTACCTGAAAGGAAGAAAATACCTTGATGCCTTATGTGTTTATTTTTGGGCCACTACTCCAGTATTTATATCCATCTTAACCTTTACCACTTACACTTTGATGGGAAACAAGCTCACCGCAGCAACGGTAGGCATCCCAGAATGATATTAAAGCATGCCGTAAAATTGAAATTATCTCATGGGGATTTGACAAAATATTTTAAAGTTAGGTATATATTTGTTTATTGTTTTTGTCAGTAGTTCGATTTCTCCTCCTACATCTAATGTTTCAAATCTTCCTTTTGAAGGTTTTCACAACGTTGGCACTACTTAATATGCTCATTTCACCACTTAATGCGTTTCCGTGGGTTCTAAACGGTCTCATCGAGGCATGGGTTTCAATTCAGAGAGTTGAAAGGCTATTGAAGGTAAATTTAATTGGAAAGAAGTAAGTAAAAAAAAAGAATATTTCTCCTTTCAGCATATTATCATGTCCTTCTTTTAAATTTCAGCTCCCCGACCTTGTGTTGGCCAACTATTACTCTAAGATACCAGCCAATCAGTCAGTATTGGACATTATTTTAGACAATGCCGTGTTTAAGTGGAGTGAGGCAGCTGCCAAAGATGAAAGCTCGGACCTGAGTGATGATGATGTCGAAGCGAATTTCAAACTGGGTCCTTTATCAATCAAAGTTCACAAGGTTAGTGAGAGGAATAATAATATTGTGTCTTTGTGCATGTGAGCTCTTTGAAGTTAAGTATCAATTTCAATGAGGATAAAAATTATTTTGATGGAGAGACTGAACAAAGAGATCAAGAACTACAATTTTTAATGTACTGACATTCAAAGTTGTTGGAACAAATAGATGCAATGTCTATATTGTCAAGGTATGCTGATTGCTGTAAGAGGTTATTCATTTGAAATCATTAAATCCTTGTATTTATTTCTTATCTGAATATGAATTAAAAGTCTCCTGCTTACATTTCAGGTGCAAGGATGTTTGAATGTAGTCTTTAGGAACCAGTCATAAAATTATTACATTACTGTTGCGAGTTACTTTATGTATTTCTTTTCTTCCATGTCTTCGTATCAGCAGTGACACTGAGTGTATTAATACCTGCTTCTTCATGAAACAGCTGTTTTACGCAGCTTGTGTAGTGGTAATATCACAGTCCTATATGGTCCTAGGCACCTAGCGGCCAAAATATGAATACAAATTGAATCCCTATTGCCACCTGGCAGCCAAAATTAGAATGTAAATCATATTCGAATCGAATTAATATTAGTTTAAGATCAAATCAGAATCGAATCATAATCCCATTCGAATTGTAATCATAATTGAATCATGCATTAGGAGCAGCTTCTTCATGAAACAGCTCCTTCAATATTAATTCTGCTTAACATTGCTGAAATTTGAACATGAATTGTATTCCAAATGGAATTGTAACCGAATAGAGATTGTAATTGAATCAGAATCGTAACTGAATCAAATTGGAAAAGAAACTAATCGAATCAGAATCTGATCATAATAATTGATTCAAAATAATCAGTAATCGTATTAAAATAATTGATTTCTGAATGAATGAAATCGAAATAGCCCATCTCCAACACCAATATATGCACTTTATTAGTTTATTTCTTGGGACTGATAAGAATATAGTGAAATGAGGCAAAATGAAGTGAATAAATGTAACATCAAATGATTTCTTTTGTAGGGACAGTTCATTGGAATAACGGGTCAGGTTGGTTCCGGTAAATCTACCTTGCTGGCCGCACTTTTAGCCGAGCTTGAAAGGGAAGAGGGTGCAGTTCTGTTCTCAGAGTTTGACTCAGGTGAGTGCAATTTAAAATGATATAAAGGATGAAGAATTGATACTCTTCCAATGCAAGTGAATATCTTAATGGTTGGTAGACTTGGTTAAATTTGTCGTTCTTATATCCCAGCCTTGTTCATTCCGATTTAAAGTCACGTGTCACCCTTCTTCACTGTTGCTGTTAAACACGCATGAGGTGTATACGTCCTCAGGGCAGCCTCGACTTGCACCATCATCATAGTGTTCTTTGTCTTCCAATTAAAATTTGAAATAAATTGAGAAAGCTTGCAAAACGGAAGCTGTTCATGAAAATTGCAACATGTAAACCTAGTTAGGTTGTTCACAAACAGGATACCCATAAGAAGACATCTTTGATGTCTCCCTGGTAACATTGCCTACCAAGTCTGTCAGTGTTGAATATGTAAGTAACATTTAAGTAAAGCACCACCTTTTTTGGTAGAAAGTGGGAATATCCTACATGCTAGTACAGTATGAAGAGGGGATATAAGATGTGAGTCAGAAGAATAAAATACCATTCTAATTATCGACTCAACATCTCATAGTCTGTAATCTCCACAGTCTTATTTAGTCCACCTATTATTTTATTTACACATGTGGATTACTTAAATTGTGATTTAATACCACACTGAAGTAGTTACTATATTTTCCTTGATTATACCATTCTAAAATATTTCTCAGGCCTACGCTTCCATAGATTACCACCTTGATCAGAAGTTTTCAGGAATGACCACCATGTGGCATTCTCAGTCTTTCAATGTAAATTCTTTTTTTTATTAGGTTGCCACATCTGTCCTTGTTGTTCTCACAATTTGTTAGCATCATAGCCTGTTATTTTTAAAATCTACGCCGTCTTGAGTGCATCTACCTCTGCGTGTTTTCAATTTTTACAATTATAACAATGAAATCAACTTTGCATCAACGAGTTTGCATTGAAAACATGAGCCCATCGAGGATAATGAACACAGTGGCAGACCATCGACATCAAAAAGTGATGAAAACATTGATGAAATCAAAGAAATGTTGCCCACCAGAGACTTGGCAGAGAAGACCAACATCTCATTTGTATCCATTCAAGACATTATGATCAATGAACTTGGCTTGAGACATGTCATTGCAAAACTGGTGCAGAAAGACCTAAATTTCATGCAAAAAAGGGACAGGTTGAGAAAGACATGATTTTGAAGGCTGAATCCATCCCAGTGTTCATCAAATGCATCATTACTGCAGATGAGATGTGGGTTTATAAGTATGACATGTAATCCAGACCTCTAGCGAGTGAATGGTGCACACCGAATGAGCCAGGACCAAAAAAACATTGACTGTTTTAGTCGAAAAAGAAGGCGATGCTCACGGTTTTCATGGATTACAACGTTATCGTGCATCATGAATTCTTGCCAGAAGATCAACCAGTCAACAAGGAGTATTATTTGGCCATTTGAGACGTTTTCAGAAAGCAATTCATCAAAAAAGACTGGATTTGTGGACAAACAGCTAATGGAATTTGCACCATGACAACACACCATCAGACAATGCTGTTATTATCCATGATCAACTAAAAACAACAGAAATACCATTAAAAAGCTACCTAATTCACCTGATTTGGCTCCCTGAGATTTTCTTCCTGTTCGGTCGACTTAAAAAACTGCTCCAGGGAACGTGTTTGATTAGCCAAGAGGTGATAATGGAAAAACAGAAGAAAGCATGTTCCTCAAATTGTGTATAAAAATGTTTCGAGGATTGGATCGAGCGCTGGCATAAGTTTGCGTTACAGTCGATGGTTAGCTCTTTGAAGTGGACTAAACCAATTTTGAAGAATAATCTTATATTTTAGTTTTCTGAATAAATTCCTAAAACTTTCTCATCTAAATAGTATTTCATGATTTCTCTTTTTCATGCTGTTTTATAGTATTTTAGGGAAAATATTTTATAAGGTTTAATCAGTTGCTTGTAGATATTAAAGAACTGTAAATGATTTCTTTGATATATTCACAGGTTTTGGTTACGTTTGTCAGAAACCATGGCTACAACGAGGATCTGTTAAGGATAACATCCTTTTTGGCAAAACTTATGATTTAGTGAGATACAAGTAAGTATTTGTTGCATGTCCCACATGTACTAATGTGGCTGATGTGGTAGTTTTTTTTTGTTTGGGACTCATAACATAACTTACTCTGTAACTCGGGATTGATGGGCACAAATCTTCTCTTTAATTATTTTACATTTATTAGCTGTAGAATATTTTTAGGTTGCCTTTTGGTAGAGTGAGTTCATGTTGTTCAGCCTATAATTTTTCCACTCATAACAATTTATCACAATTTCAGGGGTAATTGTAGTGGACTGTCATTAAAGGAGTTGGACAAAATAAAAAGATAATACTAATTTCCTCAAGCATCAAATCCAAGCCCATTTATACAGAGCAATGTAAGAATAAAGATGATGGAATCTATGAACTATTCTATTTCAATTTGTTGTCCTTGCATCAGTCAGTACATTTACCAAATGATCTCAGATTGATCTGAGTGGCTCAATACGGTATGGTAAACGCAACGAGCTAGATTTATCTGAGAAGCAAGCTGAGTCAGCCCACGCTTTCTCTAACTCGGCCGAGATCTCAGATTGATCCGAAATGACCCATACATGGCATCCTCTGATTTTCCTTTGATTGTGAGTGGTGAACAACAGAAATTGATATTATTTGCAGGCACCTTGATTTTATTTCTCGAACGAATTTTATGTCAATTACATAAACTTGAGAGCACTCTCCCTTCCAATATACGCACACACACTGTTTGAATTTCATGAACATAAGGACATCATTCTTTGGCGAAGTTGCCTCCTCCTTCTATTTACTCTGGCTCAGTAATACCTTATGCTTGTCATTGTAATTAACTGCAGATGATTAACATATATTACAGATTGAGTTGCATCTTGCAATTGCAATGCCATAATGCAATACATGCTGTAAACAACCAACTCAGCACGCAATGGCAGGATGTGATTACTAGGATCAATAATTCATGTATATAATCGATATTTTCAGTCTGGTTTGATAAACCAGGCGATCCCACTCAGCTTGCATAGGGGCTCTCAGATCGATTCGAGTTCAAATTGATCTGAGATCATTTGGTAAACAACAAACAAACAGTGTTGTAATTTTACATAATAATGCTGTCCTCAATCAAGTTTTGAACCTTAATAAAACTTGAAATGGCCTCCCATGAAATAAAATGACCTGAAATGTTGCCGTAACCTTCTGATAACTGAAAAAAAATATATATATAGATATTTTTGATCAGTAGGTGAAGCCTAGCTGAGTTATGAGTCAGAAATTGTATAGTAAAATGCAAAACAATGCAGATTCAGAATGGGGAACAAGTAGCAGATTATAAATATACTATCAATATGCTTTGTTGTCATGAATCATATGCTTGCCAGGAATCATCAAATAGTAAGATTGGAAGTTATCATTGGACCATCTCTAAAATTTACCTTTATTTAATAATGGTTATTTCTAATTTTATTTCCAAGTGACCATATAATTACAATGGCAGATATAGAATTTGTCAAAGCAACTATAATCCACAATAAACAAGTCAGAATCACAAACATTTATACAATAAGTTAATTTAAGATAAATTCCACTACATTATAAAAGCATTGTTCAGTCAGATACCTCTTTTATAAAACTAGATATATTTTTGTATCAAATGTATTCACAATTGATTGAAGGTAATCTGTCACTTGAGAAATGTTTTTGATGAACCTTAGATTTTGACTTTTTGATTTGAGAATCAGTTTAGATTTTCACAGCTCCATCCCTATTTAATCCCTCTTCAAATCTGCATACTTCCCACCGCCCATCATTCTGTCCATAATCCCTATTCTCTTCCTACCCCTACCCTGCTTACTCAACATTCTACCCTCTATTCAATCTTCAACAACCCATTGCCTTTTGAGTACCCCTTCCCTCCACCTTTCCTGTCTTTTTTGAATTTCTCGTAGCAAATGCCTCTCCTATCCTATCATACTTAGCACTTCTTCATTTGTTTTCCTCTCTCCATCCACCTCACCTTCTCTATCCTTCGCTAAGCCTGCATCTCTAAAGCCTCAAATCTATGCTCATCATCCTTCCCCTCTTGAACCAGGTTTTGGATCTATATAATGCTACATTCCATATGATGGTTGTATTCACAATATTGTGGATGATTTACTGGAAGAAAATGTTTACTTGTTTTCTTTGAAAGATGGGAAAAATTTATGGGCCTTATTGGCAAGCTTCAAGTGCTACTCTCTTGAAATTTTTAGCAAATATTTATAATTTTTGAAAAGAGAATTACTGCTTATTATTTCTGTTTAAATATGGTTTGTGTCTTCACAGGGCTGTGATTGAAGCCTGTTGTCTCATTGAAGATATGAAATCACTTCCTAAGGGCGATATGACATTAGTTGGTGAAGATGGAGTGACCTTAAGTGGTGGCCAGAAGGCCAGAATTGCCCTCGCAAGGGCTGTTTACCAGGTAATGAAAATGTGTTTAATAACCTTCTATTCTATTTGTTTGCCTGTCCTCATAACATTTTAACATTGCAGTTTCCATTTGAATAAATAATTGCAGTGATTCAGGAATTCAAATTTTTCTACTTGTTTAAAATTTGTATGTTATTTTTGCTTTATTTTTTGTTAAATTCATTTTTGATTACTTGATTAGGAAAATAGAAAAGAGTTTTAATTGTAATTCATGAAGAAAATCCCCATATTAATCACCTCTTATAACTTTTATCCGTTTTTTGGGCTCATTCAATAATAACAAATTGAACCTAAAAAATACTTAGTGAAAATTGGTGTGAGATTTGTCAAAAAAAAAAGATCAAAAAGTTTTAACCCCTACTAAAATCTTAACAAACACCATTCACTTCAAGTCTAAATGATTTTTTTAAACGTTTGAGTGATTTAAATTATCTATTTCATTTGTGGTGTATTTGTTGATTGTACAATGAGGAAGCCATGTAAACTCATGGTGTATATAATATCAGATAATGAAATTGAAATTTTAACAGTGAAAATATGTTCAAAACTACCATATTTCAAGTTTTATCGCTTCAACTTTACCAAAATGTAATTTCGTGTTGCTCATATTAATTATTTTAGCTGTATGTTGATGATTTTTATGCAGCATTCATACACATGATCTCATTATACAATGTATGTACAGGCATTATCTGAATTGTTTTCTGAGTACCCTCAGTTCTGAGAACATGCATCTACATTAAAATTATGGAAGCAGTTCCTTGCCATAAACCTCATGAACAGAGAATACTAAAAGAATACACATTTTTAATATATTTGGCAAATCATAGCAGGTAGTCTTATGTTAGTGGTTATTCCAAGTCTTTTTGGCAGATATGGCATGTTATTCTCTTTCATTGTAGATAATTTCATGACATTTAAAAGAGCAAAAGATTAGCGAGAACAATTTCAAGGCATATTCTGCTGTCAGGAATGTGAGTTGCATTTTATATAAATTTGCTTGAACCTTTGTCAAAAATTTATTATAATAAATATCTAGTTGTAATTAACCAGGTAGACATTTAGAAAGTGTTGCATCATGAGTAAAGTTTGTGTTTTAAATTCCAGGATAAATTGATATATCTACTCGATGATGTTCTGTCAGCAGTGGATGTAAATGTTGCTCGTATTATTTTTCAAAAATGTATTAATGGCCTGCTGCGTGATAAAACAAAGATCCTTTGCACCCACCAAGTGCAATATTTTTTGACTGCTGACAAAGTATACGTTCTAGATAGTGGAAAAATTATCGCACAAGGTAAGTGTTTTAATCTATTATAAAATGTTTGAAGATTCATCTGCTCTCTGAAATCATCTTTGTTTCTACTGACACTGTGTCACTTTATACAAAACTGGCATTGTGTGTACCATTTGTATGTAGCCATTCTACATCGGTGAGATAATGTTTTCGTCTGTATATTTAGCTTTGAAACCCTTGAATGAATTGTGATGAACGTTCTCCGTGCCACTAATTTTTGTAGTGGTTTCATAATGTAATTTTCTTTGTTATTTGAAAAAAGAGAATATGCAAAAGCATGTGGTACAAATGGCAATAAACTTATATGTATCATAACAATTTTTCCCAAGATATATAGTTCACATGCTATACATATTGTCTAAGTATCTCATATTTGAGATTGTCATAGAAGTTCTGAACCAGTATATTGCACTTCCTTCAGTGTTAATGATATTAACTTGAAGAGGATTCACTTCACTATCACCTAAATACCTTGGATAAAAATTTGCTTGGCAGACATTTCTTGATTCGATCACAAAAGTGTAAATTGTCACAGAATGCTTCTTTTATTTTATTATTTATTAATCTGAGTTTTACTCCTGTTGACCCAATTTATTACAAATAGTTATGTTTGTAACCACTCCACCAGTGCATTGCCTTTGCCTGAAACACAGCTACATTGCTTGGTCCTAATTCTAATGTGGTTTCCAACACACTACTGCAGTACTACCTTTGAAATTGAAGACATTCACTGTTGTTCTTCATTTAAGCCAAAAATCGAGTCTTTCTTGGTGAGCTTCACTATAGTATTGTACAAGTAGTATTGTGGAAATGTTAGACAGACTTGATCTTGGGGAATCCTCTGCTTCTGTCTGTTGGTTGATGGGAGTGAACAAGTCTGCCATAACAAGGCTTCCATTTCATTCATTCATTAACAGCCACATAATATATATTCAAGTGATATTCCTCCCCATGGACTATGATCTTAACATGGTGGAAGATCTTGCACATTGCAGAAATGGAGTTTAAAAAATTTTTCCAACAGCTTTCTGGAAGATGAAACTTATCCCCATATGGTTTTCCAACTGCAATTTTGTCAACTGCAGAACATAAGGTTGATTAGGGAAACCCGTACCTTATGTAAACTAAGTATTTAGCATTGTTTTTTTTAATCATGATACCATCAGGCTATGGGTGTTGTACCATCATCAATCCTTGAAATAATAGAGCATTTTTTTAATACCTTAACCCTTTTAGTGCCAGCAGGCCGATCTATGGGTCCTATGGGTATTTGTGAAAAATGCCATGGGCTGATCTATTGACCAGATGTTTTCGTTTAACAAATAATTTTTTCCTAAATTGTTTAGGAGATAAAAAGTATAAATAAAATATTTTACTAAGTTTTAAGTGTTTGGAGTGTGATTTTAAAAAATATGTTAACAAATTGATATTAATATATATTATATAGATTAAAATGTGAAAATCAGCAAATTCCATGGAAAAAGCTCTGGGAATATTTTGCATATACCAGGTGATAAGGGCTGGCACTAAAAGAGATAGTGTCTAAAATTGTATAATTTGAGTTATATACTGCTTGAGAATGTAAGTTACTTTTGCCGACCATTTAATTTACCAAGACTTCTGCAGTGGCTTTTGAAGATGGTTTCAACATTTTTAAGTTCCTTCTATGTTGGCTCGTGTCATAGGACAACTGTTTCTCCAGTAACCCTGCACCATTTTCTGATCAAAAGATGCTGGTATTATTGCAGGCAAAACTACGTGCCCCATGACATGTACCATACAATACACAATTAAAAATTATGACACACATTAATTTGATGTCATGCATGATATGTTTCTGACAAGAAATTCACGATAACTGCAAAAATTTACCCGAGTGTTGGAAATTTCTTCCATGCCAAATGTTCCACTTTTCTTTCTTTCTGGTTAGAAGCAGTTTTGTAGAATGCAGTGTCCGAAGAGTCACAAATTAATATATCACAGTATTTATGTCCTGCTGATAGAAACACCTTCCTACCAGGCAAAGATTGATTGAAGCTGGCAAATGGAATGGTTGATGAAAATTAGTGAAATTCTTCCTTTGATAAATTTAGGAACGTTGCAAAAATGACTTTTGTATTTCCACATGTTCTCTTCTAATTTTGTTTGTGAATTGATGAACTGAAGGCAGTTTTCAGAACTTCTGAAATACTTCTCAAATATACCATTAATGATTTAGTTTCCACCTTTCCCCCCCTCAATTAATGTTTTTGTTTCCTACAAATGAGAAGTTTTATTACTGTGAAAGCATAGATATTAATTCTGCTGCATATTGGCATTAGTTAGTTCACTTAGTCACTTCATATTAAAACATCTCATGGCATTAGTTAAAAACGTTTAATAGTTTAGATTGTGTGGCTAACAAAGAGTCGAAGAGCCTTATACTTAAATATCATTATTAAGGTGGTTGGAAGAGTCAACAAATGTGCTTCTTATTGCATTATATGCATCACCACCAGCGAAGTGACTGCATATTAGGTTTTTTAACAACTGCTGGTGTACGAATCTGGGAAATTACCTGATTGAAAACTCTCTCTCTCAGAAGAGAAGGATACAAGCATTTTTTAAAAAATCATTTCAACCCATATATAAGCATATTTAATGTGAGAAATTTTGACTGAATTTATTTCCTCGTCGCAACATGTAGGAAAACCCTGTGACATCCTGTCAGATATAGACGAAATAACGGCTCAGATGGAAACTATGGATGACCAGTACCTGCCAATCAAAAGAAAGATAAGCAGAAAGGAGAGAGATGGAGATGAGCTCTCAATAACCAGCAGTATTCTGAGCAAGGGAGAGGAAAAAGAGTCTGGATCCGTCAAGCTCAGTGTGTATGCAAACTACTGGTATGCCGTCGGTCACATTCTTGCTGTGTGCATACTTCTGTCCATGCTCTTCATGCAGGTTTCTCGTAACAATGCGGACTGGTGGCTGTCATATTGGGTGACCCATCTCCGATCGTCCAATGCATCCAATTTAAGTGCATCCGAATTTCATGGGAGAAGTTCTAACCCTGAAAACGAGATGATTTTTTATGACTATTCAAATTCCTCCAAAGATAACACACAGGAGACCGTGTTCTACTTGTCAATATATGGGGGCATTGTGGGCGTAAATACTGTTTTCACCCTGCTACGTGCATTTTTGTTTGCTTATGGTGGAATCTGTGCAGCTAAGAACATTCACACAGTTCTTTTGGATACCATTATTCAGGTGAGTTTTGTATATTGTCTTTATAATACCTATGCCTTTTGTTTATGTTTGTGATTTAAGAATTTTTGTTTTCAAGTGTTGTAAAACATGAATTCTTTATCATTCCACTCTTGCTGCATTGTGAGATGTCTTCATTCAGAGTGGACTGAGATCCTATCTTTAATTCTCAAGCACTGCAACATTATGCAAAATAGTTTCTTCCATGTGTGTATGTATATGTGTTGAATGTTTCCTAATATTGACTTTAAAATTTGGTGGTATAAAAAAGAGTTACCGTATAATTTACATGATTTCTCTAAAGTTGTATTATTTTTTACTAACTAATGTGCAGATATAAAGTTTATATTCCATTTGTTTAAAGGAGTTTTTCAATTATGCAATAAAGAAATTTGTTTCGTATTTGATAGTAAAAATACAAGCCAAGATTTAATATTTCGCCTTAAACTTGATGTTGTTATGAATGATATCTATTCTGAACGATAAAATACATTTTGTGGATATGCAGGTGAATCCAATGAAGTGATATGTTGAATTAATGTGTTTGTAAAATTGATTCACTTAAATATTCAAACAAATTTTGATGACATCATCAGTTGTTATTGATACAAGAAAATGAAATGATGGAAAATGCTTGTAGATATACTCCCAGACAGCAAATAGATAGCTAATAGATATTTATAGGTAGATAAATGGATATAGATCATCTATGGATAGATATGATTTAGGTATCTATTTGCTGTGTGGCACTGGATATAACTATATATGCCCAATATCTATCTATAGAGTGACTCCCAAATATATCTTATAGATACAGTAGAAGTCCGCTATAACGAGAGCTGATAAATGACGAAAAATGTCTCGTTATAATGCACACTCGTTATAGCCGACGGTCATTTAAATTCAGCTCGTTCAGCATTTATAACGGCAGAAAAAGTGGGCAAAAATGAGCCATGAAGTAGTTGTATCAGTTCATTCGCAAATGCATTGATAATAGATGGTTTCATTATAAAAAAAAATTTTAATATTGTCACCAAAACTCATCCACTGGTGACTAATGTACGTCACGCATCGGTAGTATCTTTAGCAACATTTCATGAACAATCATAGATAAGGTATGACCTACGGTTAACAATTATGATTACATAAATAAGAGAAGGGTCGAGGAATTGGCCGTACTGCTAAGGTCAACACAGACAAACGGGACCGCATGACGGGCTCTCCTTTATTCTGGGTTAGAGCTGGTGATAAGTAGATTCCCCTTGTTGTTTGCTGCCCCCCTCTCTGACTTTCAACTAATCCCTTCTCTTGCTTGCCAATGAAAAAGGGACCTGAAAAGGGGACCTCCTGTTGCTTGTCAGTCTCTCCCTCCCCGTATGACCATCAACTAATACCTTTTCCTGCATTGTCTACAAGTCTAGCTCTTCGCTCCATATATGTATTCTTTTATTCCAATCCGATAAGGACGAAATAGCACCAGGAAATGACAGACTGGAGCACAGATTCTAATATGAGTTGTTCTGTCATTCCCCAAAAAGTCTGTGACATAAAATCACAGTCTTCTCTCGTAAAATCACCACAAAGTCTCTCGTAAAGCCTTCCTTACAATGTAGATTCGCTAGTCATGACAATGTAATGAGT
>WURS02433334.1:0-15595 GCA_011762765.2 Rhinocypha anisoptera | reverse complement strand
CGCCAATCACTGCGCAAAAATACCGAATGGAGTTGTTGTACGAAGGACCTCACGATGATGAGGCTGCTGTTGCAGTCAAGGCTTGCAATCCCGAAGGTCCTCTCATGATGTACATCTCGAAAATGGTACCGACTTCGGACAAAGGTCGTTTCTACGCTTTTGGTCGTGTCTTCTCTGGCACTGTGGCTTCTGGACAGAAAGTCCGCATCATGGGACCCAACTACGTGCCGGGCAAGAAAGAAGACTTGGTTGAAAAGGCTATTCAAAGGTAATATTGCAGTGTTTATTATCAAAAAACAAAGAAATACTAACTTGCTTACTTTAGAACTGTTTTGATGATGGGTCGTTATGTGGAGTCAATCGAAGATGTGCCATGTGGTAACATTTGCGGTTTGGTCGGTATCGATCAATACTTGGTGAAGACTGGCACCATCAGTACTTTTAAGGACGCTCACAACATGAAAGTCATGAAGTTTTCTGTGTCACCTGTGGTGCGTGTGGCTGTTGAGCCAAAGAACCCTGCCGACTTGCCCAAACTAGTAGAAGGTCTGAAGCGTCTTGCCAAGTCTGATCCTATGGTCCAATGTATTATCGAAGAATCTGGCGAGCACATTGTTGCTGGCGCTGGTGAGCTACATCTTGAGATCTGTCTTAAAGATCTGGAAGAAGACCACGCTCAAATTCCCATCAAGACCTCAGACCCTGTCGTTTCTTATCGAGAGACTGTGTCGGAAGAATCTGAGATCACGTGTCTTTCCAAGTCGCCAAACAAGCACAACCGTCTTTTCATGAAGGCAGCCCCGTTGCAGGAGGGCATCCCCGAAGATATTGACAAGGGCGATATTAACCCCCGAGATGACTTCAAGGCTCGTGCTCGCTACTTGGTGGACAATTACCAGTGGGATGCTACTGATGCTCGTAAGATTTGGTCATTTGGCCCCGAAGGCACTGGACCCAATCTGTTGGTTGATGTCACCAAGGGTGTGCAGTACTTGAACGAAATCAAGGATAGCGTTGTGGCAGGTTTCCAGTGGGCCACTAAAGAGGTAAGCACTAACTTGTTGCTTAGATGTCTCTTACTCACTCAAATGGGGTTTTTACAGAGTGTACTTTGCGAGGAGAACATGCGTGGCGTTCGTTTCAACATCCATGATGTGACGCTGCACGCTGATGCTATTCATCGTGGTGGTGGCCAGATCATCCCCACTGCTCGTCGATGCTTCTATGCATCACTACTTACTGCTAAGCCTCGTCTTCTTGAGCCCGTTTATCTTGTGGAGATTCAGTGTCCTGAAGGTGCTGTCGGTGGCATTTACGGTGTACTCAATCGACGTCGTGGTCACGTGATTGAAGAGGCACAAGTGGTTGGCACTCCTATGTTTAACGTGAAGGCCTACTTGCCGGTCAATGAATCGTTCGGCTTCACTGCCGACTTGCGATCCAACACTGGTGGTCAAGCTTTCCCGCAGTGCGTCTTCGATCACTGGCAGATCTTGCCCGGTGACCCCCTTGATGGCAAGTCACGCCCCTACCAGATTGTCATGGACACTCGCAAACGCAAAGGTCTTAAGGACTCTTTGCCCGAGTTGGATCACTATTTGGACAAGCTATAAGTTTTATACTTTTATATAATTCTGATTTTAATTCATCCCAGAATTCAGTAATTTATGCAAAAAATTTATTTTCCCCAAATATAGATCTTATTTTTAATTTCTAATAAAAATTCTCTGAATTCTCACTTATGTTTCAGAAATATAAAATGAAACAAGTAATTTTATTGTTTTAATTTTACTATGACAGAAAAATGTGTTGTAGAAGCATTGAAAGTGTATGGGGCAAGCAGATGTTACACTTACGAAGTAATAGGCTTACACTAGCAATGGTTACTTTGCACTTGGTTTCTCGAGGTCGAGCAGTTGAAGTTGCATTCCACTCCAAGATTGAATTGTTCCTCATCAGCAGTATCAATTTCACGGAGCTGGTGTGCATACTTAGGAAATCATCATAATCGAAGTATCACCACGGTAGCCGACGAGTGACACCGACCACATAGCGGAATTCAATTGAGAAACGAGCTCTCAAAGGAACTGAATCAGCAAAAGTCATGCAATAGCTAGTGATGCGACTGCACGTTTGCCTCTGTCCTCCCCGAGTATGATGGCACCGAGTTGTTTTAATGTATTTAATTTAATTTTGTTTAATCCATCATTGGCCGCCAAGACATCGAGATATAACGATGATGATGATAATCTCAGCGTGTGTCGTCGGTTGCACGGCCAGTTGTGTGCATTGTTAGTGTGTGTGAGCTATATGCTGTACGCCGTCTCGATACGGTGACCAGCTCTCCTCATTGAGAGACCCGAAATAGACTTATCACTAGCCTCGGTGACGGATGCAACCCGATCTCGACCGGTCACTGCAACATACCTTGTAGTTTGTTTCATCTGCGATCACTTCTCGATCTTGGCACGAGCTCTCCAGAAGAGAGCGCTAATTAGTCTCCGTCGAGATCAATGCGTGCCGCGGCATACAAACCACTACCAAGCTTCAACATTCACTCATCTCGCTGTCTAGATACAATCTTTGCTTCTACCACGAGTTGTATATTTTTTGTTTGCCACCAGTTCAGTGTAGCAATATATTTTTGTGCTTTTTACATATTTTATTTTTATATTTAAATAGATGCTTTTAAATTAAAGTTGGAAACAAAGTATTCGATATGGACTACAAAAGTATACACTGCAATTTGAAAAAATAGTCATTTGTATAAAATTGGATCATATTTACCATAAATTTTTAACGAATGTAGATTTTTCATTGATAACGTTGGTCAATTTTGACCAATTTTCAAATTCTATTGCTAACCAAACCACAAAATCTAAATTTAGAGTGTTTTTTTATAAAATTTTTTAATGGCCACTTTTTGGGTAATTAATCATGTTTGTCGTTACAGTTCCTTGCTGCAAACTTACATATGGCACAAAAAATATAGTGACGGTGCCTTTGGAAAGTAAAGATTCGAAATTTAATTTAGAGTTATAAGTGTCAATGGTGAATCTGTCAACGTTTGCTTTGAAAGTGCAAGTGGATCATGTGTCGTGTGAGTATCTTCATACCACATTTCGCAGCCGATTTGTCGTCATTTTCATGTAATTGATTTTTTTGCGTTTGCTACGATCCGTTAAGTAGTTGCTCCTGTCGCGACTCTTAACACGACTTAACGCCAATAGACTTTGCGCTAGATTATCAAGATTTAAGTTGCTTTAATCGTTCGGACTTTTTCAAATTGCCGAGAGAGATGTGATTGAAGAGAGAGAGAGAGAGAGAGTCGATGATTTATTGCTCAAACATGGCAGTTATTTTTAACAAGCCGCGAAACTACGATGCAAATTGGGGAAAGCATCGATATCGTTTGTAGCATCACCGGTTCAAATTGTTGATCATGTCGTTTCTTCACGAGTCGGCTTTCTTTTTACCTTGTTTCTCATTGTAGGAAATTCCGAACCCATCGCACTGGCTCTGTAATAAAATAGATAATTATTAGTTCAGAATTTATAATTAACTATCATCATATTAAGATAATCAAGTGGTAAAATAATTTATTTTAGTATAGTATTGTACTCTAGAACTTGCACCAAATACTATCTACAACCTTGTTGGAGATGAAATTAACAAAGTATATAATGATAAGCGAATCACGTTGTAACTGATAAAGCTAATTAATTTACGTAAGTATTACAAACTAGCCAATGGATGTATGTAGGAGTTATTCATCTAAATCAAGCCAAATGTAACAACTTGGGTGTTACTTTAATCTAAATCTGACAGAAAAATAAAACTAAAATTTACAGACGCAAAGATAAGTATAAATAAACGACAATTTTTTAAAAATCAAATTTCCTGATTTTTGAGATGTAACACCTGACAATCTTGATTTAAAGGAGTTGAGTTGTAGCACTTGATGTAGAGTGGGATTTTGTTTTTTAAACTTACTTGAAAAGTGTAACGATACAAATTTGCGCTGATTTTCTTTTGTTGCTATTTGATTGCAGCGATGACAGTGCGGTATTTGGGCTTGATTTTGGCAAAGTTGGTCTGATTGCACTTTAATTGGTCCATTATGGGGCACGTGCCAATCTGGTTGAGATGGCACCGGCGTGATCGTGGCTAGGCTAATTGCCTTGTATCGAGTGTGGTGAGCAGTTGGCGTTCACTAGCAAGCTTGCTTGGATGCTCTCTCGCCACTGTTGACAATTGGTCCATCAATCGAGTCATCGTGCCAGCCTACCACAACACATTTCCCGCCCGACTGCTTCCAGATTGATTATTGGCGCCCTAACTCTACATTTTTTGGTTTCATTTAGACCGCGCGCGCTCGGTCAGTGAGAGATTTGTTTCCATTTTCATTTCCTTGGTTAAAATTAGTTTTTATTTGTATTTGGTGCCTAGAAGACTTTTAATATATTTTTTCAGTAGCCCCTCCCAGGCTTCCCTTTTGTGATTGAAAAAATCGATTGAGTGAAAGAGCAAAGATTAATTGAACAGTTCTCATCAGTGATGGTGCTCTATTATACTGGCTGTAAATGTGGAAAATTTAGGTGATGCGCGATGACTTGTCGATGAACTATAAATCTTGCTATTAGAAGTCGTTTTTCGATGCATCGCATCGTTCCATCATAGTGTTGAGACTTCTAGAAGTGCTGTTCGCGATGCAGTACAATTGCTCTGCGTCAATTGGACAGTTGGACAGATTTAAATGTTAATTTGAATCTGAGCGAAGAAGACTATCCCTCCACTTGTTTGTTTGTCGAATTGTTGCACGTTTCTAATCTCACTGCTACTTGGTTTCACATCTTGGTCTCTATATATAATTCATGCCAAGCATGGTTAACCATCCCTTAAAAAGTGAAAACTTTGGCGGGGCAGATCCAGTTTTGAAATCAACTGTGCTCTTTCAAGCTGAAACAATGTATTGCACACGAACACGCCTACTATTACCCTATTACATGTGTTATACCCCATTGTGCACAATGGATTTGAAATCAAGCTATTTTAATGCATACTCTTTTTTAATTAAATGACAGTTCTAACACATTATCGAATAGCTTTGTATTGAGAATTAATGCCATGTTCGATGAAGAAACGCATGATAGTAAAAGGATTAAAGTGGTTGATTTGAGGGTTGGTGTAGAGAAACAGTTGCCATTAGTGATCACTACAATCGAGGCTCACCTCACCGAAGCACCAGTTATGTTGAAGTGCCCACACCCAGCTTGCGTTTCACCAGCTCGTGTGTGGTGCGAGTTCGCATTTTGCTGAATGCAATTAGCAAATTTGATTTGCCCGCTCGATACTGCCCGCCACCAGAGCGAAGAGTAAGGAAGTCGTTGTTGGCGTTAGGTTGTCTCGCAAAAAGGCATCACTTATTCACTTTCTTGGAATTTGTGTGTGTCTGTTACAACATGAGCAAGTTGTAAATGAGGGGCAAATTAATCTGCCACACTCAAACCAAGTGGTACAATAAGTACGATGACGCATTCAAGAGGTGAATTTATGTCTCTTATTCTATTCAAACAGGCACGCATTTTAGCTTGGCTGTTCCCAATTACATTTACGTGTTATAACTCATCCAAATGAGTGAGAAATGGAAAATTGTGAGTAATTAATTCGGACCAATGCCGCCGCAAAGCGATCTAGTCTAAATCCATTGCTTTGTAAAGTCATACAAATCTGGCATGTGAGATCAGGAGGGCAACAGTTCCTACTAGATGCCATATCGCGCGTGAATGGCTACAATGATGAGAGGATTAGGCAAAGCTGAGGCAAAGTGATATGTATGTCGGATGGCCAGCTGGCCGGCGGTGAAAGCATTATCTTGTGCATCCACATGGAAATGAGTGAGCCCTACTGGTGAGGTGCTTGTGGCGGCTCGCCATGACGGTAACGCGCCAATTACGAGTCACCAAATGAACCCTGGAAAAAAGAGCACGCCAGACAGCATTGATTGGCAAAACCGCACAAGCTGATCGTGCCAATCCACCCACGAGTGGATCCCGCCGCGTTCCGATGATGCATCTCTCCCAACACACAAGAGATGCTCCATTGGTGGCGATGTTGATTTAGCCCAAGTCGAACCGCACAATGATTTACTTGAGATTAGACAGTCTAAAGCCAGAGATCGAGTTGGTATGAACACTGAGCAATTTGACCAGATTAGACTAATGCGCGTACATTCATCACTACACTAAACTAATCTTTGTTTCTTTTGTGTCTCGTTCCGGGTGACAGAGTGGGCGTGGTTACTCGAAGCATTGGTTATGAAGATCTGGTTATTGGTATATATCTCTTTATTGTTATGATTCTCCCTTATTGCATATTGCGAGATGCTCAATAGATGCACAGAATCAACATGATTGAATGCATAGGAAAAAGGTTATTAACACGTGTATTAACCACAAAGTACGCAAGTGTGAAATGGAACAGTTGTGTGTTGGTGGTTGGGTGTGGGTACTGGCTGGCTGGTTCATTTTCGTTAACGTTAACATTGCTGACATGTTGGTGAGGTGTGTGTGGGCACGCACCTAGATACAACTGTCACTGGTGAAGGATGAGACCGAACGAGCAGATCGCACACACTGTCCCACAGACTTCACTTTTCCCAGGCATTGTCTCATCTCACCACGGCTCACATTGCACGTTGCATTTCATTTCATATTCATATCGCCAATAGGAAGTCAAGCTGCAGTGGTAGCTAATTTTAAGTGTGCCTTTCGTTTGTATCTCGGCGAATCAACATAGTAAAATATATAGCTCAAACATTTTGTAAGAAAATAGCAATTCTCAAACAGCAGGGAACGTAGAGTCATGAGAGTCGACGAAAAGCAAAGTGAAACGTAAATTTAATTTTGATCTAATTTTGAAGCGTACTATTGGGAACCAAACTCAATCACAACGAAAGTGTCTTCAAACTCTATTTGATAAGTCTCTACCAGAGATGCACATTGACTGTTCTCTATTTTTAGTCAGTCTACCAACTAGACAGCGGTATTCTAGACAACTACTTAAGGTAGTCGAGGATGCGGCAGCAACGACAACACTAAGTAGCAATCTCTCCTAATAGCAGCGCAGTGATTAGACCAATCAATCACAGAGGCGGGATTGAATCTTCACTCGCCACTGCATCACTGATTAATTCATCACTCAGAAAACACCAATATCGTGAAGTGATTACTAGTCTACAATGAGGCGTGAAACTATGTTTATTTGCTAATAGCTCTTTGTTCATCTTGGTTTTTAGCTAAATAGCCCTAGTATAATTATAGTGAAGTGGAATTCTAATTGGAAATATTTTTCTAAAACAGATGTTTACAGTAAGCTTTTGTGTGATCATGTTTCCGGTATTGTTTTCACAAAGTACTATCCATATTTAAAAAATTACTAATTTGAAGCGTTATTTGTGCTGTTGTTTTATTTGATGTAGAAACTTACTACGATATAATGTACCAGAATCGACTAAGGCCGCGCCCATTCTATAGCACCTCAAAATCTATTTGAGTGATTGAATGATGATTACATGTATCTCTTCCTTTCTATCTCAATCAAGATTTGGATTAAAAATTAACTATGAGGCACGCACGCAAACTCGACAGACTATAAATAACAAACAAACAAAAAACAAAAGTGAGAGTGTCAGTAAGCAAGAGTGTTTTATTTTAATGTCATGATTATTAGAACACAATTAGACGATCGTCGAGCTGGAAGTTGCTAGCCACGTGCGATTCAAACTGGCCTGTGGGATATATCTATAGAGATGCGCAGTGCCAAGTGCGCCACCGTTAATGATTTCACCATTTCACTTGACTGTGTGGTCATTTTACCTCACGCCACATATTTAGTCACACACTTCTTGCTCGCTATCGAGCTGTTTTTTTCATTTTTATATAAATTTACAATGCTCCTCACCAGCATAGTATATATTTATAAATTTTACGATTGATAAACTTTAAAATGCATGAATATATAGGTCGACGACGCAACTTGAGGCCGAGTTGTGTTTATGACAAAAACAGAATAAAGTCGAGATGATCATTTCAATAAAAATTTTTTAAACATTGATTTATTCACTTGCTTTCAACGATAATTTAAACTTTTTTACGATAATCACACAAAAAACTCTTCAATGAAAAAAGTAATAACTCAAAGGGGACAGTTTGATCAAGGTGGTTCACTTTTCAATAAAAAGAAGCTCTCTCCTCTGATGATAGATGAGGCCTGGGCGCGCTGTTTTTCAATAATAAGATTCTCCCTGATACTGCGTGTGTTTTGTGAATTCTGTGAAACGAAGGCACTGCTTGGCTGCATTATCATCTAATTAAGTGTGAGTTACAGGCTAAGAAAAAAGCAAACGAAAGTAAATCCGGTTGTCAGCAAAGGGGAGGGCAATAGAGGCAAAAAATTAATGAAACTTAACTAAAGCTAGTTCAAAGACTTAGGAAAAAGTTCTTTGTTTTAAGCGCCACCGTGTCATAGTGTAGCTTGGAGTGATGAATGACAACAAGAAAAAAGAATTTTGGTACTGAATAAAAATGTGCCTCTGGCAGGCTATACACATAGTCCAGTAATTGTATTATAGATACCGGCCCGCCAAGTCGAGTGATGATTGAGTGCAAGGAGTGTAGGGAATAGCATCGTGTGATTCCCTCTGCTATCGATTGCTCACTTATAGACAAACGAACAAGTTGACATGCAAAATCAATATGACACTCACTTCAACGAGGAACAATGCCGCCAGCAATGATGCCAACTTGTGATTACTAGATCCAAGCCTTGAGGCAAAATCCATATTCAGGTTGAGGTGTCAAAAAAGTTTATTTGCCGTAAGCATAAGCCTATATTAATACAACTTTTTATTCGATTATTCTATGAAAGAAAAAAGGTAATATTTAGTAGGTGATAGGCATGTGAATTGGTGATGACAGAGGTCAACGCGGAATCGAGTTCTCGTGTTAGGGTGCAATGTGCCCGAAATAGCTCGATGCGAGCAGTGAAAGAGGATTGGAAGAGAGAAAGTAGAGTAGAAGGCAACCGGTGGCGTCCGTGGTCACTGCTCGTCCGCACGAGCCACTTTGCTTTTCCTCTGCTCCATTCATTTGTCAGTGCGGATTACTTTCTCACACACTGCTCCGCGCCGATGGAGAAAAGATCATCATAGACTCTTTCTCTCGTTGTGTGTTCACTATAAAAATGAATTGCGATCACTCGATATTGGACACTCCCATTCAGACCACGGACCACCACCGAACTGTGACAGTGGCGTGCTTACATGATTGACTGATTGCTTCCGGAACCACGAACCACACTTACTGCTTTTCGGTGCTCAAAGCATGTGGTAGCACTTTGCAAACCAATCGACACCACAATGCCATCGACAAGTACCACTCATCTGTTCTATCTTCTCTGTGGTTGTGCAGTGTTGAGTGCAGGCGCAGTGAATGGAGTGAACGGTGATCATCACTCGATCTCAAGCGTAACTAACAGTTATGGCGAGCGTCTCGCCGATTCGAGCTTCACCTACAGCACACTGACACGTGAACCCAAGGACGAGAGTAACATCTACTCGTCAGGCATCAATGCCATTCTCAACAGCGATGGCTTTCTAGGTCAAATGGAACGTTTCAATAGTGATCCAAAGTACACGCCTACCGGACCAGTTGAGATGGCAGTGCATACCAAGAAAACCGTTGAAGTCATTCCTGTTCGCTTCGAGGAGCCCAAGGAAGGGGATCCCCAAGTCATCGAGATCACACCATACGAAGTGCCACTTTCAATTGTTTTTAAAACCCAGACTAACAAAATCAACGTAAATCAAGAACATAAATCAGGTATGCAGTTGGTTGGATTAAGTTAACCAGTGGAACTAGTTTTATTCTTTCGTTAACACTCAACACTGAATGCAAATATATGCCAAGTAAAAATCGTTAAGAAATGATTGACAATGATTGATGAAGCAACATGTACTGCAAATAGCAAATAGTTCACATTTTTATGTTCTTCAAAGTGTTCGGCGCGCTCTAACTTTCACAATTGTTTTGAGAGTTAACTAAATGTGACTTTCACATTTTTGTTTGCTTTTAAAATAGACTTGGGTACATTATTTAAATAGGTAAAAATAGTAAAATTTTATATTGAAAAAATAGACTGCAATAAAATACTTAGTTTAATGATATTTTAAATGTATTAAAATTGAGAAAAATAGGATATTTCAAATTGGTTTTTAAAAATTTCAGAATTAAAATTAAGTTGTTTTAACAAAACGCCATATTTGAGCATCACAAATGGTTTTGATTGTCATACAATGCTCCCATTAAAATATATCATTTTCTAGAACGCTTCCTTGTGAATCAAAAGTATTATGCAAACTAATAATGAAACCTGTCAGACATAGATTAACATTTTCAAATCTTCAATGTGATTCAATGTGAATCGAGCCACATGTTTATGCATCTGATTTGACTGTTTTAAGTAAAAACCACCGCCGCATCTGCATTGTACCTTGAGATAGCAGTCTCATCTTACTTCAATTTTGAAAGTTTCTCTACAAAAGCGCTGTTTAAGTTTTCTGAAAACTTTCTTAGCGTTGAAATTAGGTGAGACTTTTACTTGAGAAAGGTGTCACTGAACATCGCAAGTCAACTGTGCACACTACGCATACTAATCTTCCTAGAAAACCCATTTTGTACGGGGTGAATCCTTTGCTGGTTGATCTTATGATGACCATATATGTCTGATGTAAGGTGTGATTGAGGAATCACATCAGTGCGACTAGGAGTACACTGCCGACCGACTGGTGTGATAAATAGCATTCCCTACATTGATGATGACCACTATAAATATAGACCAGCTAGTACGTGTGTGTGCCTTGAGAAACTGACAAACGCAACTCACTTGTCGATGGAGGGTGCGGTGAGTAAGGAAAGAGCCCGCAATTCTATGCAAATCTTTTTGTGGCTCTCCCTGTCTAAATCTAATTAGTGCAGTAACGAGGAATTGTCATTGCAGTATTGAGTTATGAACCTTAACACACAAAAATAACTGTTATAACAAACAGGTTATTAATGTTTTTTTCAAGTCGCTAATGATAAAAAAGACAAAAACATAAATTAAAATCAACTTTCTATTTAGAGTTGATTTGATTGGTTTTATTTAATCAATAAAAGCATACAAACCTGCTCGATTTAATGCCTCTTCAAATACAGTTTATGTAATTGCATTCCACTTTCGTTCATCCTTAAGCAACGAATTCATTAATATGATGCTTTGCAGTTTTTAGTTTTATATTAATTATAGACTGGAAGAGGAGATTATTGCTTTTTATAATATGCTTTATTTAAGCTAAAACGCGTTTTCTTTCAAGATTGCTTACAAATTTGTCAACTTGCGGTGAAAACTTTGAATATTCATCAAAATAGTTACACCAAAATTATCAGCATTAGTTACTAATAGTTATAAATAATCATTTGATGGTATTATCTTAATTTAGCATGTTCAATACACATAGTTTGTATTAAACTGGTCAAAATAGTATACTAATGCTTTTTCCTGATTATGAAAGAATACATGAATTTGTTGCCGAAATGCCTTACACCATGGTAAAACATTAATCATAAGAAAAAAGAATCTCGAAGCAAGGCATATCGGCAAGATAAAACAAGAATTGTAACGATAAGCGTAATTTGTTACAATTAAACGCGCCACCGATTACCATACCATGTGAGAGCATCAGACACGAAACTGCGATTAGAGAGATGTGTTAGGCGTGCGGAGTGATAGTGTTACGCACTGAGCATTGTCTAAGATTGCACTGCCCGATTGTGCTTCTAACGATCTCTCGTGTTGATTTTGGTTGGCTTGTTTTGCCCTAATTATAGAAGCCGCTGAGGAGGTGAGAGAAACTAGCAGCGAGGAAGAACCACATCGAGTGGTACATAACGTGTACCGACCTGTGATACAGGAAGTGACCGAAGTGATCCAACCGTACCGAAAGGTACTGCAGAAGGTAGAACCTGTCATCGAGGAAATGAAGACCATCATCTCGAAAGCGGGCCCACCGCCAGATGGCTCAGTAGCCAACTACCAGGGACAGGCTAACTACCAGAGCAACAAAGGCAGCGCCGAATTCATCCGATTTGGAGGGCAATCGGATGACAGCCAACCGACTAGTCGATATGGCAACCCGAGTAAGACGCTTTCCTGAGGCACATGTGCGTGTGTACCACTCTAAGTCATTTTGATTGCTTTTGGCAGGTCTCAACATCATTCCAGTGCCTTACGGATCGGAGCTCATTAAGAAGCTGGCCAATCCACCCACGAGTCTATCGTCATCCACCTCCACAGTAGGAGCATCGAGCTCACCTCTCTCTGGTGTGTACTCCCCGTTAGCACACAAAACCCCAAGCCAGGTCTCGCGTCGTCTCGGACAGTTTAATCGTACACTCGAGTCTTCTTGTTGTCTCCAGTAGTTAACACTCTTCTATCTTTCTTTCTAGCAAACATCGATACAAAGCCTAATGAAAGCAAGATAGATAATGCTGCTAGCAATGAAAACAAAGATACAGACTACAATGACATCATCAAACGTTACATCAGTAATCTCCTAGAACAGAAAAAAGCTCTTCCCGCCACTGCTACCAATGAACCAATCAATCCAAACAGCATCAAAATACTTAACATTCCCACAAAAGATGCCAAGAACAGACCAACTGTTAACATTAATGGTGAAGAAAAGAAATTTAAAATTATCAAAGAATTCCGAATAACGCTTGATGATATTAAAAAGCAAATGAAACATGCGCGAAATATTGCGGCGAGTTCCAACCAAAATGCAATAATACTCAAGCCCAAATTGTCTCGTTACGAGCCGTTTCGGCCTGAGCCGAGATCCGAATTTGCCCGTCGCTCGCGACCTCTTACTCACCTCAAAGGACCTGTAACGCAGCGTAGCAGACATTTCGGAGAGATTGCTGCAGCAAGTCGAGTAAATGCGCGTCGAGTGGCCCTGCGTCCTCCACCAAGAGAAATGACCCGACGCATCTCCACCGAGCCCTTGTTCACTGAGAGAGGTGTGCGAAACTTTCAGTCACGACCCCTCGAGGGCCTCTCACCACCAAATCTCATGTTTAGTGGTGAGTCACGTCACCGGCAGCCGAGAGAAGTGGTGCGACCAGGCTTAGCATCAAAGATAGTTCCACCGGCGGCGCGTCACCGGCCAGTCCACTTCTAGTTGTCGTTAGATATTCGGTTTGGCATCACTAGCCCATCACCCTCGCAAGTTGTTGAACCAATTTGTCTGTACATATAATTGAATTTAACCCCTTGACGTATGGCAACTCTAGCAAACTCTCAATCTCAATTTTTATATTCTCGCTCGTTGCTCCCCTCACTTAGTCCCCTCCACTGCATCACAACAAGCACGCCAGAAGCAAGTTGCAAATGGCCTTCGATCGATTCTCCACTTGCTCATCGCCCGGCTTGATCGATCGCTGGCATTGATTCATTGATCACTCTCTGCCACTTTCTATCTCTCGTTTTCTTGTTCTTAGTGTTGTATAATAATAAGATTTTCTCTAAATAAATTGCAAAAGAGCAAACGTTGGGCAAGAATGGGTCGTTTTTATAATCTAAATTCTGGTTTGCAGCATATCGGCGATAAGCAGAAAATATAGAAAACAGTTGACAACCACGTGAAAATAGAAAGACCAGTCAATGATGTAAAAATCAAGTAGGTATATGCCTAAGTGTTTGCCGTGTTGATACTGTTCCAAGATATTACTCAGCTTGAGCAGGAAACGGTTGATATGAGTCGATCTCGCAAAGCGTTGTTTTTGCAAACCATTGTTGTATATAGCAGTCAAAATCTTCTTCATTGAATAAGCCTTAAAATTGTATCGTTATTGCATCGTCCAAAGTGTTAACTTATGAATAAAAGCTAACCTTAGAGTAAACTGAAGCAGAAAAGATGCAAAGTTGGCTGATCAGCGAGAACATGTTAATAATGAGAGTGACCGCAAAGACAAATACGTTAGTGCCGATGTCAAAGAAGAGACAGACGTAGAGTTCGAAGAGAATCTGTGGTACGTAAGAAGCAAAGACCGCCATGATGTATTTGCGCCAGTAGTGGTTGTAGTAACAGAGGTCCGAGTTGACCGCGTTCAATTCTTCCAGTAATCGATGCACTCGGTACAGATCGCCCATCACGCGACTCATTTTCATACGTTCATAAGTTAGTTGTAGTTTTTGCTCAATTCGATTGTATCTATTCGGTCATAGTTCAATACACATAGTTACACAATTATACTACTTCCATTCATACCTTAGAATCAAATAGTGTATTATAATCTCTAAACAGGCTGGATAAATACCCATATTCTGTGTGATAAAGGTTGTCCAGTGGTATTCATATAAAGTCCAAAAAATACCTAAAGTGAACACCTGTAAATTGGTCTCGTAGAAAATATAATACGAGGCAAAAACACAAATAGCTGCAACATTATGTTAGTAAAAATTTAATAAAATGATCCCACTCACTGTAGGAGATGATGACACTATACATCAAGATGTACGATCGATAGTAGTTGAGTTTCATTTTTAAGTACAACGATTCCATCTGTTGCTCATTCTCCAAGTGAATTTCTCGAGCTGTTTTCATACCTTCGATAAAGTGAAAAGGCACTGTCCATTGGTAATCCTTGCGGCAGAGAGTGCACAGGTTAATCCACTGGTAAGAGGGAACGCAAAAGACCGCCGCGAGAAACACCACTTGATTCGCTATGTACGGGTGACCTGTGGGGGGAGGGGGCAGCAAACAATTCACTTTGTGTCAAATCTATTTCCTCAACAACTAGAGTTCACATCATTTTAAAAAACCAATTTTGAGTATTCAGTGAAATTATTTTCAAAAATTAGATATAATTAGTTTATATTTTTGAATATTTTTTAAAGTTTATAACACTAAAATCATAAACAATTCCAATCAATTATCTAAGAATCAACTTTGATAATCTAAAACTTAACTTGTATTATAGACAATTCATGTGATACCAAAACTAATATTAACTAATATAACTGATTAGCCTAAAATAACTTGCAATATGCAATATCAATTTGTTTGTAAAATATGAAATTAGATTATTTTATAAAGTCATTTTTTAGTTAGTTAGAATAGTATTTTGAGGTTTTTCATTATGCGGTGATTTACAATTTGACATTTTAAAACAATATAATCATTGCATATTCTTCAAACAAATTAAGAACAATAAATTTTCTGATTTCTTTGATTACACACTTAAATAAAATTTTACAAGAGGGCCGGCGCTAAAGCTCCGTCTGCCTCTTGTAAAAAACGGCGGCAAAGCCGAGGTGAAACACGAGTAATCATAATTTGAATGGTTATGCAAAAAATCGATTCAAATCGAATGAGAATTAAAAAAGTTCGAATTCCGAATCAAATTGAGTGAGAATATGAAGAGTTATGCACGAAATTCGAATTATAACACAGAAAGTTCGATTCGAATTGGCGATGAATTTAAGTCACAACAGT
>WURS02433323.1:0-15596 GCA_011762765.2 Rhinocypha anisoptera | reverse complement strand
TTGCCCACTGAAAGATTACAGTTGACGGCAGCACTGTTGCATTTGGAGTAACTGCGCGGGAAATTCAAAAAGTCACTTACTTATCATACCGCCCTTGTATGTAGTGTGAATAAAGGAAACCTATGCCTAAAATAGAATAAATGTAATTAATGTTATTTAGGGCATTTTGTGTTCTGTTTTGACAGGAGTTAATTATGTTGAAAGCAGATTCACCACAATCACCTGAGCCAATCTGCTCAGATGAAAACAAGATTAAGATAACAGTAAGGTGTGTCTATGTAGTAATTATTTCTAAAAGATAATATTATACCATTTTTACAATAAAAGTCAAAATTTCTGTTTGCAAGAATGTCATTTTAATTGGTCATTATATTTTAATGTTTACATCATGCTTATGCTGTAGTAAATAAATCAATTTAAATAATTTCTTATCTGGAAGTTGCAGTTTTATGTTGATATTATTATACACAGAATTTAATTGTAATGAATGCAGCCCTTTGTTACAATACACACACAAATGGCTATCCCTCTCTTTTCCAAGTGCAGAGGCCTTTCTTTCGTCCACGGTGTGGATTTTATTTTTCAGTCCTATTGTCGTGTCCACATCGCCAAGAATCGCAGAAGATATTTCACATGGGCCGTCAGATAACACTTCATCTCCTTCAAATGATCTCATCAGTGCCACCGAATCGTAGCCCAACTGCACAAGGAGTGCATTGAAACCATCAATCAGATTTGGAGAAACCTCGGTAGGAAGTGTCCATGGTTTAATTTTTTTATAACATGGACAACTAACTAGCGGCAATACAAATATTTTTCTTTCCAATTATAATTGGTTTTGCCATTTTTGTTTACTCTCGAGCTTATGGGTACATAGGTCCGTGCAATGTTATGTGATGGATTGATGTGAAGTGATATGTGTATTGTCACCCCCCCCATCCACTATATATCATCCCATGCCTGAATTTAATTAAGATGTGTAAACATTCTTCATGGACAGTTTTGTGTGACCTGAAAATTTTATTTATAGAAAGAAAGAAAGAATTATCATCATCCTGTTTAAATTGAATATCACATTATCATCACTCTCTCTGCCTCCCCCAGAGTGTGTCTGTGCATGCACCAGAAGATTTCTCGTTGAGTACTCACACGAACTACCATTTTCCAGGGTGGTGTTGAGGTACGGCTGTAATAACCCTCCGCAGAGCTGCATGAGTGCCCGCTTCAACAGTCGTGGCACTCACGTCCTTGCGCTGCGGAGACGGCTGCCACCAGTCCTCTATGCCGTACATTCTCCTGCGCACGTTTGTCAGTTTGACCACCAGGGCTATTACAATTCGTGTACGATGAAGAGTTGCTGCTTTGCTGGTGATGCAGATGATTACATCCTGTCTGGTTCCGATGACTTCAACCTCTATGTTTGGAAGATCCCCACGGATTTGGGCGTAGATGGTCAAGGTACGGTGGACGAGACGAGATGATGGCAGTGTGAGAGAGTTGAATGAAATTGATGAATGGTCAAACAAGGGAAGCGATGATGGGAACTCCAATTGGATGGACAGACGGACACACTACATGCTGTCAGTCAGTCTTCATTGACCCTCATTCTTTGACTTAATATTATCACTAGTCTGCTGGTTGAAGGCTTTTTCAATACAGTTTTAAAATTACTATGCAATGAAATGATCTTCCAAAGAATTTAGTAATGGGAATTCTGTATACCATTACATTGAGCATTATTTTTTATTGTAATAAATGTGGTAGACACCTCACATACTTTTCACTTATGTGTCAATTAGCATGGCTGTCCTTTGCCCTGCCTCCCCTCCCATTGCTTTGCACTAAATGTGTAGTAGTCCTATTTATTCCCCTTGGTTTCCTCACCACATCCATCTTTCTAGCCTTCTCCATGCTCATGTCTCAGGAGTAGACCACTGTATCTCCTCCTTAATTTTCTTCCCCAAAAGAGAGGAAACTTTGTAAACAAGAAAATTCCCCAATCAATATTAAAGTGATTAAGTATTGAATACTGTTCTATGATGGATGTGTGTTCTGTGAGATTGAAATCTTCGAGAATTTTTTGAATCTTTATTGGTCGATTGTTTCCTTTAGCGCACTGGATGCTCAAGGCTCACATGGTGTTGAAAGGACACAGGTCAATCGTGAACCAGGTCCGCTTCAACTATACCAATTATCTGATTGCATCATCTGGCGTGGAGAAACTTATAAAGGTCAGTGTCAGCAGCCGGTGGAGTCGTAATTATTCTACTTGGTCTTTGGAATCCTTTTCTTCCTCATTTTGATTAGATCATTTAATTGTTTTTTTGCCTCCATTTTGTTAATGTGTGTTTCTGGTTAATGGTCAGGAAGCTCTCTTTTAATCAAGGCAGAAATAAAGCAATGAGACTTGACCTTTATCTCTATTAGTTTACTGCTGAAAAGAGCATGGAATATATGTTTTTAATCCAAACTTGGTATTATTCATGTGAAATTTTGAATAGTTCTGGAGCCCGTTTCCATTACCTGGATCATCTGGTGGACTGGACAAGGAATCAGATTCGTGTGAAAAACAAAGGAAAGTTTACACTCACGAAGAATACATCAGTCTAGTGCTTCGCAGTGGGCAGGTAAATAACTATAAGCAATGTCATTTGCATATTTATATAATAATGAATTTAGACGTGATTTTAATATATTGTTGCATTAGCCACCATTTGGTGGGTACAGTTCACTCTAATAATTAATTAATGACTTGAGTCTGTGGCAGATATGATGTAATAGTTCCACATTTGACTAGACATATTCGAAGTATTTTTTGTTGTAGTGAGAGATCACAGTCCAACAAGCCAAATAAAGTTTACAAGTATTTTCGTTTTTTGAGCTATCCATTTACTCGATATCGAAAACAAAATAAAGCAAGGAAGCTACAGTTTTATTGTTCTTGCTCAGTATCCATGTCATCGGTTATGGTCACAGTGGTGGCGATAAATCCAAAAAGTAGGAACTCCCATGTGCTGAGGGTGAATGAGACTCGGATTTTCAAGGATTTGGATTCGAGATGGAATTCAAGAGGTTCAAAAAAGAGGAGATATTCGAGGAACTTGAGGATTTGAAGATTCCGTCTCTAGTTTTAATACTTGGTTACTATGGATGCTCCATTGTTGCCCCGGGCATTTTAGCCACTTAAGCATGAGGAAATTGAATTTTCATTGCCTTTATAGTCAATTATTGCTGTATAATTGAGCGTTATGAAGCATATTAATTATTTCTCGGTAAATCCTAGATAAGCGATGCACACATTAATGTGCACACTAATTATCAGTCACAGTGTGATCTCTCTACTGTATGTATTCGTGCTACTGTACATTTTACTCAGTGGCTCATTGGAGCAATAGTTCAGATCTTAATTTTTCCCATTTCCCATATAACATAATATTTGCCCCTTCTCACTTGCTAAATGCAAGTGCCATTTACTAGTTTAGTGTATTTTTGCGGATAGGCCATCTTGTGTGTGAAGGTCATTATGAGAAATGTTAAAAGCAATGCAAAATTGATGCATTATCAGAATTCTGATCCAGCAATTTTGTGCACTGCACATGGTACTGATTCATCTGAGGCCCTTGGTTTTATTTTCAGTTCATGTCGCACGACTATAGCAACCAATCCACTCGCGAGGATCCTCGTATGATGGCCTTTTTTGATTCGCTCGTGCAGCGTGAGATCGAAGGGTGGGGATCGGGCAGCGATGGATCGAGTGTGGAGGATGGAGGGGGGGGTGCAGTCCGCGGTTGGGAGGGACGACGATGGGTCCCCCAAGCGGCAGTCGCAACTCAGACGACGGACGACGGCATGTCGGGAGCAAATCCCCCGAGTCCTGCTCACCAAGCACCCCCTCTTGCCCCACAACCCACGGATGGCAACAATGTGGTGGAACTTTCATCGCTCTCGTCTCCCGAGATGTCATCGCCCTCCCCATCGCTGACTTCGGCCTCGTCATCTACCTCCGACTCTTCTTCTACCTCTTCGTCATCTTCCTCTTCGTCTTCGGCATGCATGGAGTCCGAGTCAGATTCCGGGGACTCTTCAAACTCAGGTTGGTACTTGTGCAAGTGCCGTCAGTTGCAGTACTCAGTTGCAGTATTCATTGTTCAATCCAGTGATGTGAATTGTCATTTTGAGTGATCTAAAAATCATCCAATTATGCAAAACATCACGTGCGTTTAAACGACAAATATCCCATCGTGTTAAATATATTGATGAAGCTGTGTGTGTGTGTTTCTCTCAGCATCAGACACGAGGGACCACGACCTGCATGCCCTGGCAGCCGCCTATGTTGGTGCTATATCGGAGAATCAAGATGAGCAAGTGCTACCCAGGGGTATGTGCACTCAAAAAGAGATCAGTTTTTAGATTTGTTCTGTTCTCACCTTAAAAAATGCATGATGCAATGTGGTGAAAGGGTACTTGTGTATGATTTCCTTCTCAATCACCATTAAATTTTTCTCCTCTTCATATGAAATACCCGAATTCTGATTCTTGTGTATTAAATTCATGGCCATAGTATTTCATACTTACTATAAATGTCTGGTGAATTGTTTATGGGTTTTTCGGCATGTTATGGTTTCATCCGCCGAAATTTCAGTGGTTAACTCTGCCATTGACCTCAGGACGTCCTGCTTGCGCTCAGGTCACTTCTGATAGGCCGTTGCTCACATTTTCTCTCACAGACTTCCATGATTGGCAGAGCACATACCCCATCCATCACAGTTAAAGTTTTTTCTTGCAAGTCAGATTTATATCGCTTCCTTTTGTCATCTGCTGCTTGCCTGCTACATAATTAATTTATCATTGTCAAAGAGAAACCGATGGTCCTGGATGCTTCACAATGGCCGATTTTTCGGGATGGCTGACTCTTAAGGCATCTCTTGTGTTCCTTAATTCTGGTTTCTATCATCCAACCCATTTCTCTAAGGTATGCTTCCCCACATACATGCGATGCGATAAACTCCCAGAGTCCTGAGTCCCAGACGGTCCTTCACTCGGACAAGACGGCCTTTTAGTTTCTCCAGTAGTTTATGGATGGTCTCCATTTTGTGTTCCCTCAATATCCTCGAGTGATATTCCGCGATGGTGGAAGCGTATGGGAGGTAGTTCTTGGGGAAAGGGTGGTTTTCTTAATGAGCATTCTTCAATTTAGCATCGCCATCTAACTTTTTCAGGGCCAGAAAGATGTCAATCATGTTGTATCCATTTTGGTGGAAAGTCGTCTTCATTGGGTGTTGGGGGTTTCGGAAGGTAGCTCTTTTTGTCTGCGACGAATCGATTGACCCGATGGAGAAGGGGGCACTTCTCTCCACTGGCAGGGGTGATGATGACTCTGTCCCTATTTAGATTTAGATGACTTTGTCCCTTGACAAAGTCATCTAAATTAATTAAAATAAAAAAAAAATTAATTAGCCGAGCAATTGGCTACTGGGACTGTCTGACAAAGGAAGCGATAGAAATCCGGCTTGAGAGGAAAAACTTCAACCGTGGCTAAGGGGGGTACGCCCTCAGCCAATCATGGAAGCCCGTACTCAAGAAAATTAAGGCAGGGAGGGGAAGGAGAGCAACGGCCGATCAGAAGTGACCTGAGCGCAAGCAAACTATGTAAGGCATAAATGATGACCCGGTATCAATGCCCTGAAGACGATGGCACAGTTAGCCATTGAAATGTTGCCGGCTGAAACCCTGACCTGGATGAAAAACCCACTAAGACTTAACCGGAATCGTGCCCTGAGATAACACCAAAACCTACATTTATTATAAATGGTCTATGACAAGCATGGCTCCCACAAATGGTTGATTTTTCAATGATGTTTTCATGTTGGGGTGACTTTTGATTACATTGTTTTGAATCATGTTTATAAAAATTAATTTTATTAAAGTACTTAATAGTTTTACTAATTTTCCATTTATTGTGTCATATCTGTTTCTAAATTCTTAAAGGTAGCATTTTCAGAACTATATTTTTTCAGTATACTTAATGTGACTGTTTATCAAGTGAAAGAAAATGATAAATTTTTGTATCTGGATTAAGTACATTTTTAATTCATTAGAAAGTAGCATATGTAGTTTAGACTCAACTAAATTTTTAGCTTTAGCTTTTAAGGTTTAGCTTTAGACTAAATTTTGTTTGGAGTAATGTTGATGTAACCGAGGCCCTTGTAATCAAGTCAAAGTGATCCAATCTTTATAAATTTTTTTGCTCAAGGTGGTAAAGAAAAGGTGATGTAATTTTCAAGAAATAATTTTGTCGTCTCTCTTCGCAATGTACAGAGCAAGTGATTGAGTCGTGGAGCAGGGAGGAGGGCTCGGGGACTCCGAATCGAATTTCTCAACTGATCGAACAGAAGCGTGCACAACTGGTGCACCTGGCAAGGTTGAAGCACCACAGGCAACCACCGTCACACCAGCCCAAGTGGCGCCAGAACTCCAGCGGCCATGGAGCATCGACCCAGACGAGCCTCGTGTCCATAACCCGCATCCTCTTTCCCCCTGAAGACACAAGACGACAATCGGCCACTGTCGAAGCGGAGGAGGAGGAGCAACTTGATACACTCAAGGGCACGAGTGAACGTGGCTCGCAGAACGACACCCCGAGCGTGAGTGGGTTGCAGAAGGAATCCTCGGCAAGGAATGCCTCGGGAGGCACGAGTAAGGCGTCGCACGGTAGGAAGTCTCCCGAGGGGAAGAGGGTGCACGCTCGCAAGAGGGCGAGGCGACTCGGTGTCGGGAACAAGGGGAAGGTTGGTGGTGCTTCGGGTGGGGGGGACAACGATGATTCGTCCGATGACGGGGCCTCCTCGGACGTGCTGCCCCCCCTCAAGAAACGCACCGTGGGCAGGTGTTCGGGTGGTGGTCAACCCGACGGTGATAATGAAGTGTCCAAGGATGAGGCATCAGTGGTTTCCCATGGTGCTTTGCCGGCCACCTCCCACGCGAAAATCGACTTGGGCAGGAACGGATCGGCGGGCAAGTGTGACGGGCAGATTGTTGTGAATTCAAAAGTGAGCGGGTACTCGTCATCTTCCTCCGGCTGCACTTCGGAGGAGGGGGAGGACAGGAGGAAATCCAATGCCCATCGCAAGGGAAACAGGCCAGTGAAACTATGTAAGGTCTTGCTCAGGTTAAATCACAACTGTGAGAAGGTGACCAATGGGAATTCGGTGAGTGGACAGGGTTCGTCCGGAGTGAATGGCAAAGTTTGCACGCCCGAGCGGGAATCTCTGATGTCCAGTCCCATGCCCACGAGGCACGCTCTGGAAACACCCGACAGTGGAATAGCATCGGGACAGTGCGGGGAAAGTGCAGGCACGACCAACGGGAACTCGGGGCAGCTGACTGAGGGGAGCTCGGGCTCCAGTTGTGTTTTCAAGAGGCTCAACAGGAGATCCGGGAAGGCCCCGTATAGAAACTATCGAAGCAAGGTCTGCTATGACTCTGACTCCAATTAGTAGCGTCCTGAGAAGTGAGCGAGGAACAGGTCGGAAATAAATTCATCGTACACATTTGCATGCGCTAATTGCCAATCATAAATGCAATGTTCTTCCAGTGCTCTTGAGCAGTTCTTGATTTTTATTTACGTGAGTAATAACTCATTTTTTTATGGTTTATGCCGTTCATTTGGTAATGGGATACCTTTCACATATTTCTGCTTTGAGAAAATGATATACTTCATGCGAAGGTAGTGGTTTAAATCGGAAAAAGATTTGCTCTCAGTGTAATGGTGAAAGTGATTTTTTTCTTCCATTTTGTGATCATGTTGCTTTGAATAAGAGCAACAACATATAATGAGTATTCCAGTTGAACTAAAGAGCACTTAACAAATTTAAAAATGTCAGCACTTCCAATTATTATTTATTGTATACTTTTTTGCTTTTGATAGTATTTTTAAATGCTATTACTGATATTATAATTGTTGTACAGTGGTTTTATATTTTGTTGGAGAAAAAATGTATAAAAATCAAAGCCTCTGAAGCATCACAATGTATGCAAAAAATCCAAGTACGAACTGATATCTAGTCACAGTTATATAGAGGCTCAAACTGATTAAGAGAGTAAAAATTGTTTGAAAACATTATTACCTCTGCTTTATTGGTGATCAAGCAAGGGTAAATTGACCTTTCCATTCTTTATCCAAAATAGATTCATGCATTTAGATATTTTCCATAATACCTTCAACTTTAGATGTAGAATTTCAGTTTGCCAATCCTCCTTGTAATTGTATTTTTTTTCATTCGTGAAAACAACTTCCCATGAAATCCTAAATTTGAAACCTTCTATTATAATGAATTTTCTTCTAAAGAAATTAAAGTTCCCTTAAGCATAAGATGACATGATTAAAGTTATATTTTTGTAATTTCTACCACTAATGTGGAGAACACCGATTTTTTTATGTTATTTGTAATTGTCAACTTGTTTCTGTGAAAATGTTTCCCAAATTTGATGTACATCAACAAACTTGAATATTACATTTAGTTCAGTATAAATAAATGTCAATGCATTATTTGAATTGAGGGAGACTAATTTCATAGATTCCATTTTAGTAATGAATTACACTTAATACATTGTGATATGTCAAATAATGAGATTGTTATTCAATGGGCAAAAATTGTCTAAATTAATTATACTATCTAAATTATTATATCTTTTAAAAAATAATTAGTATTTTGAAAAACATTTAATATAAATAATAGGATTTAAGAATAGTAGAAAATATTCCAAACAAGGGCATTGCATTATATCATGATATTGTATATTTTACAAGTATGACTCACAGGGCCTATTTCTGAAAATTGGACGCAAGGCTTTGATTTGTTAATTAATTTCATTTTAGTTATATTTTATACATTTAGTGTCGCACTACTACTGAAATACTATACGCTATGTATTAACATTTTGACTGATCAATTAATCAAAATAGTTCTAATTAAAAACTTACTCCAAATAGTTATTATATATTTTATTCAGGGGTACTCAGAGGAAGTGGGTTGTTGAAGATTGTAATGGAAGGTAGAATATTGGGTAAGCGATTTTGGTGCAGGAAGAGAGAAAAGGGATTAAGGTTAGAATGATAGGTGGGGTGAAAGTATACATATATTTTAAAAAATGCATTAACTCTATTAATGCCATCGGACCAATTTATCGGCCCACGTGGGTTGTGTGAAAACTGCCACGGGCCGATTAATCAACCCAACACACAGTGGTTCAATACACCCAAAAACCTTGCCAAAATTCCAAATGTGAACGGATTTGCCTAGAAATGTACAACTAGGTGTTTTCAAGTTCACTAAATTTAATTTGGCAATTCAATTACAAAATTTGAAATGGCAGATCGAATATAGAAAAAATAAATTATTTCTGGTGAGGTTGAGACAGTGGTTTTTGGGGTCTTTAAATTTGAATTAAGGAATGAAATGCCAAAATTCAAAAGTTAAAATAAACATTTTTAACATTTTCAAATGTTTTTATCACTTTTATCAAATGATTCAACATTCATGTTTGCAAAAATTAAGTGGTACCCCCTGATTTCCTCCATATCTATTCCAAAACGACTATAAATAATTTGCAACACAACTATACAATTCGTGATTAATTATTCGTTAACTCATGAAAATTTTGCAGTAACCAAGATATATATTTTTTAAACTGCATATCAGTGTTCCCTTGGATACTCGTACTGGATCCAGCTGTAGTGTAAACAATTAGCAAACCATACAATCGAATGAATTCCTTTATAAATTTTGCTTTACTAGTTAATGCATTTTGTTTTTGCTCTGTTTAACAAAACTGCCATTTCCGTCTATATCGTATCTGTATATAAGTTGAAACCATTCCATAATCCTAATACATGAATGCTGTTGTTAGTCAAATCACTTTCCGTTCTATAATGAATGCATTTAACTCACTCCACTGCTGCTCCATTTCACAAATGTTCCATAACAAGAAATATGTGTTTGGTTATTCATACAACAATAGAAAGTAAAGGCACTGAATACTGACTACAACTGTAATTGTTTCTTCAAGCCACTGCTCGTTGACGTTATCAAATCAGTCAATTGTTAGGTGAGAATTCTGTCAATTTTCTTGCAACTATGGCAGAATTGACTTTAAAATAATTTGTTAACATACATCGAGTTTAAATGGGCATAAACTTCTCTCTCAATTTCTGCTCTTCAGTTGCTAATTGAATTTCAAAAATCAGATTGCTAAGTGGGTTGCACTATCTAAATAACTACTTCTCTCCTTAAGTACATAACTCTATATGTTCGTACTCTAAACAATAATCATGAACAAGCATCAAAACTTTAGGATTTTTTGGTAATAAACATATTTTAGCATGTTTAAACATATTTATGAATTATTTGCGCTAATAGACTCAGGTTATTAATCATATATCTGCACTGAAACATAAATGTATGGATAAAACGAAATCATGCAGATATATGCAGCTGATTCTTCCATGCCTTTTTAATGGGATACTGGACTAGATAAACCTTTTTTCAAAGTGGTAACACATGGTAAAACAAAAATTATAGCTCCAACATTCCATTAGACTCATTGATTTGCGAAAGAGGTCATAAATTGTAAAGTTAAATATGAATGAAAAAAAGAAATGAGACATTCAAATTATTATTAACTTATAGTTTATAGACCTTTCTATTTGTAACATCAAGAAACAGAGACAAATATTTTGAAAAACACAATGTGGTGAGAATACATTAATTAGCGCACATATTCATGGGACAAGCACACCACTGTGCTGCATTTATATATTTTTTACTTCCAGATATGCTGCCTATTCAACAGCTCTCATCTCATTTATTAGCTTCTGCTTTATCTCCGCTGTTTATTAAGATGGTTTCAACTTATTCTTCCGATAAATGTCTTTCGACTACATTATGTGTGCTTCGCAAGTTCTGTTTTTTCGTTACCCTCAGGCCAGTATCATACACTGCACAATTTCATCTTTTGCGCTAGGCTGTTCCCTCTGAGGAGCCATTTATTTTAGAGCCAACTTCCATCAAGATTAGCAAATATTCTTTTTTGGTCGGACTTTCTTTACTACATTTATGAAGTAATTTTCAGCCTATTCAAGGGCTCCCATCTCATTTATTTTCACTACCCTTGGACCAGTATTATGATATCTTTTGTCCTTGTCGCACTGGGCTATGTTTTATCTGTCTCTTAGTCTTTATTTTACTGTCTCAGTTTCCAGCAAGAATATGGTAATATTTTTCTAATATTGAGTAAGCAATTGTTGACGAATAATACATCTCACAATATCACATAATATTTCTGTGTTTTTATATGTTTCATATTTTCATGAATTTTCCTTGTTCATATTAGTGAACTTGCTGTTTATCACATTTTGCCATATTGTTTATCTAATTAACCGTTCCTGACGTACAATTTTACCAAGAATCGGTGCAAAACCTGTAATGTTCAATTCTTACAGAAGTCTTATTGGAAAAATAGTTACGTTTTACGAATACAAGCATATAAGTTTTCCTGAACTATGCACCTCCCTTTCTCCATGTTGTTAATTGTTGGATGATTCTGCAATTTACAATTTTTCACTTGTATGCAATTTAGAAAATGTTCCTTTGTTGCCATCCATTATTCAATCTTATAACCCAGGCAGCATTGGACCGTGGCCAATGTCGGGCCAATAAGGTTTAATCATCGTGAACATCGGCTGATACTCCCAGTGTTCACCCGTTTTTGGCCCAATGTTGGTTTCCAGTGTTGGGGCCACATTGGCTACCATCATTGGCCCTATGTTAGCAGCCAAGGTGTAGCCAATATAAGCCGCCATGAGTTTGAGGCAGCCGGTGTTTGCTTTTGCAGGATTTTTACACATAAACTGGATAATATTATTATAATTGGTATTTTCGCTCATTTCCTTTGCCATAAACGTCGTTTTGCAGTGGTTGTTTGCAGTTCTTCAATCTGAGGAATCGATTATTTTTTAATTCAATCAGCATTGTTATTTTACTCGGGAAAGGAATCAATTAATAAAAAAACTAAAATATAAAACCATGGTTTTAAAATGTATTTTCGTATATACAACTATTCTTTAAATATCTATTTTGTTATTGTCATTCCAAAATCATTTTTAATGTTGACCCTCGCGACCTCCAAGAATGCTGGGCTACCCAGCGGAGGCTTCCGGGTAGGAGACAACAAAACAAGTGAACTGAAGTACTTGTATGTTGCGTATAACAGTTTTGTTTCGACTTATATTATCATTAACATAAGCTCTTCGGACTGGGAGGCAGGGTGTACAAGGATTGGAGGATAGAAGGAAGTTTAAACTATGAATATCCTTAAAAAATAATGGTCAACTATAAGTGGGAATGTTTTGTGATCATAGATTACCCTCTCTTCTGTTCCTCCCATGCGGTGCGTCAAATCGTTGCTCTGCAGAAATATGAGTAAACCTCGCGCAAGGCGAGAGAATGGTAAAACATCACGCAAGGCGAAAGAAAGGTGAAGTGTCACGCGAGGCGAGAGAGAGAGGTGAAATGTCGCGAGAGGCATAATATCACATGCTGTTTATTTTTAAATGATTTTATGTTGGTAGCTATGTCTTCAGATAGATACATTGATGATTTGATAGTTAAATCGCCTGCACATGCTAATAATATATGGGCAGATGGAATTGTTGCACGATACATTATTACGATACTATTTTAATTATTTTTTAAAAAATATTATATAGGTGCAAAACGATACATTTATGAGTGTTAAAGGGATGCATAAATTATACCCACAGAATTTAACATACCTACATATTTATGTTGAACTTATCTTAAGTTTTATCAAAAAATATGTATCAAATCCGAAATTTTTTTCGATTGTCTTCGCCGAACAAATACAATATAAAGGTATTGGCATATTTATTTTGCTGCAAGACGAAATATTAAAAGGTACGTAATATAATATTTAATATCTGATGTGCTTTGTTTATCTTATTTGATAATGTTTTCTTTGTGCCTTAGTATATTTATATATAGAAATGGTACCAATAAATATAATAATAATGGAAAATAAATCTTTAAATACATAACAATATATAGTTAATGCCATATATTTAAATAAAACAAATGGTCTTTTTCAGGAATCAGATTATTTTGAAGCATATATATGATATCCTGTACTTTTTTCTCGTCAAGTGTTGTGAGTACACTTGTACATTTGCTTACTTTTACCAATTAATACTATGATGGCATGATATATGGTGTGTCTCAAAAATCATTATTTTTAGCCTTTTTTGGGTTTCACTTAAAGTTAGTGAAAGAAGTTGTGAAATCCTCATCAAGTAGGTTATTTACGTCAATTGCTGTATCCTTTCTGACTACGAAATTTGTGAATTTACTATTCCAAATATTTTTCTATACCTTAAAATTTGGTACTCGTATTTATTCTGAATGGGCATCACTTAGTTCGTTGATTCACAATGGCAATGAAGAAAATTTTAGTCCTTTGGGAAAATGTCCCATGCTTGGGGGTAATTCGGTAGTTTCTGTTGTCAAACACCTAGCTGGTAACAGGGATTTCTCAAGTAGCTGAGCCAAGTCCTTTGACTACAGAGAGGTTCTTTGGTGCATGGAGGTAAAGAACACATGCATTGTGACCAGGTTTTAATATGGAAAATTATAAGTATTGAGAGGTTCCATTCTTTGCAGGTTGTCTGTTTTGGCCTCAGTCTTCCCTTGAGCGACCATGACACTATCCGTGACTGTGTGTTTGTTTATTGAGTGGCTCTCTGCATTGCATCCTGTACCGCATATCAGTGTCCCGAAACCAGTACGTAAAGATCCAAACCTGTATGCGAGAGAAATGATTAACCATTTTCACGATTGGTTTGTGCTCAGAAAAGGGGAAGGTATGAACAAAATCACGCGATATTGGCACAGTATTAATTACTATTTACAGATTTGACTCGTAATTCATAATATACGTAAACGTGCGTATACCTAATGATTTTTCATTTCTTTTTCAAACTTGGCCATTTCTATATTTGGACTTAGGTAACTGCTACTTATTTTTTAGTATAATTACTCCTGAAATTTTGGTAGATGTCTTGCCTCATGCCTATTTACATTTCCTGAAATGATTAAGTAACCACTGGTTTCATGCTGAATTTTACGGAAATTTCTACATAGTTACTTGATTCTCTGTGTTCAGCTAATTATCCCAAGGTTATTAAGAATGGTAAATGCATCAGAATCTATCATTTCTGAAGGGATTGACAGTTCAAACCGACTTCTGTGCCAGCCTTCTCTCAGTCCTGCTTTTGCTTAGAGGTACCATATCCTACTCATACTTACTGATGTCCATAAAGGTGAATTGGTACAGAATGATTTAAAGAAAACTACTAAGTTTCTGCTTAATGTTTCTTGTAAACCCTTGCGAGGTGGGGACTACTGAGGTGACATTGTTCATTTCATGTTGTCTTCTTTGTATATTCACCACTGTGGGGTGGATATACAACGACAGGGAACACTTTGGATGCTATTTTAAAAATATATTATCTTCCATTGCCTCAAAAACAAAATTAGATGAATGTGCTTTTCACACCTATGAGATTTTGAGTGCCTTTTGAATAGCTAATTTGTTGTATTGTTGCATTGGATAACCCGGGCCTTATAAACTTCATATTGGTTGGTTTAACAACTCCAGGGAATACTGATGGGTGTTTTGATGGAATTCTTTAACATTCCAGCTATGTTGTATACTTTTGCGTTTGTTGTGTCAGATTTGTCCAGTGACTGCTTTTTATCAACAAATTCACTAATGTGTTTGGGATTGTGTTGTTGTGCATGTCATTTTAGGAATTCTGGTGTAACTTTTTACTGTTGACCTTCATTCAACGTGAAGTTTCTTTTATTCTTTATTTAAATTGTCTCTTGTGTTTTCAGATGTTATTAAATCTTGTGTTGTACCTAATGGCTGGGTCTGTGTGTTTAGGTCCCGATGTGATCACTCGTCAAGGTGTTCTATGTCACCATGTCCTGAGGACGCTTCAAACTTTGGCTTAGGTATCAAATCGAATAAATAGAGAAACATGGGGGTCTCTCCTCCTCTTCCTGTTGCCCATAATGATACACTTTTGGGACCTCAAACAGTGAAAAGTAATTAATACAGATTAGTGGAGACAGTTAAATGATTAGTTTTTCATTAGAGTCCAGCTGCTCCAGAGTCCAGAAATGGTCCTGCACGAAAATTTCTGCACACCCCCTCTCTGTCCTCGCCTACCCCCACTCCCAGGCTCCTCCCTTCCCCTACAGTGCCTCCCCTACCAGCATCATATCATCGTAGTTGCCAGCTCTTGACGTTTCGGTTCTCTCTATCGGTTTTGCGCACTTATATTTGTTTGTTAACACAGGGAGTTTTCTGTAATTTTCCATGTTAAACATGCCAGCAAAGAAGATTATTAATGATAATATGTTTTATTAATTTTAATTTCCCTGTGCCGGTGTCACAAAAACTAGCAACACTGTTTACTTCTCCTCTGGTGTCTGAGTGAAGGGGAGGTAAGGCTGGGG
>WURS02433302.1:0-15598 GCA_011762765.2 Rhinocypha anisoptera | reverse complement strand
GTGGTGGGGGGCTGGGGGGGGGCGTGGGCGCGGCGGGGGGGGGGGGGGGGGGGGGGGGGGGAGGGGGGGGGGGGGGGGGGGGGGGTGGGGGGGGAAGGGGAAGGAGGAAGTTGTAGAACGCAAGAGAAGACGAGTATATGACTAGCGGCCTGAGAATTGTTCGCTCCGGTTTCACGCGATGAACGAATGACACCGTGTGCGTCGGTTTAGGCTAGGTCACGCAACGACGCGGAATCATATCTCCCCGCTCCCACGTGACGCGGATTTTGCCCAGTTTACACGACAAATGTAAAAAAAAATGTTAATATGGTGGCTATAACTAACTTGCATTCTCACATGAAGACGCCTATCGTAGAAGAAGCTAGTGCCCTCTGGTGAAAGATTCACGAATATTGTGGAGAGTCAAATGAATTAAAGGGCTGGGAGCAGTGGAGAATGTTTTGCTGCGAAGTAGTTATACACATGGTGTCTGCATTTTTCTTTCGGGTTCTCGGTTCGTCCGTTGGCTTCTTGGTGACAAAAGATTACTCTGACGTTGCAGTCAACATCTTAAGGTCGAAGGACTTCTTCATGTCGTCTCTACCTCCGACCTGAAGACGCTGACAGCAACGTCAGGAAACTGTTGTCATCAAGAAGCCAATGGGCGAACCGAGAACCCGAAAGAAGAACGCAGACAGATCATCTAATCTACGCCAAAGGAAAAATCTGAGAACCTAGATATATGTACATATACACACACAACGGAGAATTTGGACCAAGTGAGGGCACGTTAATAATTTCTTGCGCCCAACGTCATTTAAAAAGAAACGGAATCATCAACCTTCATCAGCGTTTGGCGCTGCAGAGGGCGGCAATTCTTAATAAGGAGAAGAAGAAGCTTGCCTGCAATAAGTAGAGCGTGGACACGTACTCCAACTCTGCAAACCTTGTCAGTACTACCTCCCTCAATGTACAATATAGCAGTAGCAATTCCGCCTCCTAGTCAATGAAATGCTTTTCCGCTTCCTCCATTTTTTAATACTAACTATTACGTGCGTTCATACGCACTCGGAAACCTACAACTAGCGCCAACCATCGTTTCCCAATCGTGGCAGAACAATTTAGTGAGCGCCATCTTTCGTACACAATGAATGATTTCTACAAGTGTGTGACTCACGAGAGTGAAAAATCTCGCAGGCATTGCTAGTGGAGTCGTAGGCAACGTTGGACGATGGAGGAGGAGTAGACTTGCACGACAAGATTGGGTGTCGATATTGAAGTCCTCAAGCTGCTCCGAATGTGGAGACCTTTCGTTCCCAGACTTTCGCTATCACCCTGATGCTAATTCATATTCGCTAGGAAGATGGAAGTAAATAATTAACTTTTTCAGTGCTAAGCACTGCTTTTCCGACAGAGCTTCACGCTACTCAAAGTAGCGTGAGACATTTGAATATCCCCATCGTGGATAAATGAGACACCATGAGATGGTTTACAGTTGTGGAATGAAATCATATTCCTTGTTTGAACTTTAACAATACTTCCACGGGATAGTAGACAAAAAACAATCACGATCCGGGTTTCGACGTTAGTAACGTCATCATCAGGTGTGGGAAACCCGTAATGCATGCCCTATATATATATTCGCGAAAAACTCAGTTGAACACTTGTATATGATGAACGAACACAGAACAATGAAACATAGACACAAATAAATAAAAGACGAAACATTCATGTCCCCTCATCATTCTTACTTCAACTCTGAAGAAGACCGTCGCTCGAAATATCAAAATGTGAGTGTTTCGTCTTTTATTTATTTGTGTCTATGTTTCATTGTTCTGTGTTTGTTCATCATATACAAGTGCTCAATATAGTTTTTCGCGAATGTGTATATATATATATATATAATTAAAATATAAGTATAATATGAAATAAGTGTAATTATGCAGCCAAAAAAATGACAGCACTTTACAAATATACATAACATGTTTTACTATGATTTTCACCACAATCGTAGTAAACCTAATAAACTTACACACGTTATTACTAATAATAAGATGTTGGGAATCTAGGTAATTATTAGATATTGCTCTTTAACAAATATTTATCAAGTAGTACAAACCCCATACAGAAAAAATTCACATTCTATCACTTTAATTTAAATTCGAATTTTTTATCCTCAGTATAACGTTTACTGTTTGTGATTACACTTCATAAATAAAAATAATTTTGTAAATTATGACCTGACTTCGATCCAATTCTGGTTCATTGGAATTAATATCAAACCAATAGCCGCATAATTTTGGCCACGTACTGGATCTGAGATAGAGCGCATCAAAGTGATGGATGGTCTAGAAAGACTTAAAGAGGTCTTCTGGCTAAATAAATAATTTAAACCCCACGTTTAATAAATCCTAGAATTTATGATCAATATATGATGATGCTGGATATATAATAAATAAAAATTCCATTGGCAATCTGTGCAATAGATTCACTCGCAATTAGGAACTGTGATCTCGCAACATATTAGCTAAAATTCGAATAATTCAAAATCCTCACTTAACGAGTTCATTTTTATTTAAGACTAATTTCTACATATTTATCCCTTTCCCATTTTATCCATAACTTGACGTATAAATTATTTTATTTTTGATCAGATTAAATTTTTAAAAAACATTGATATGGCCAGTATGATGCAGTTGTTGATCCCAGTCAAATTTTAACAGGCTAAAATCCACTTAACAGCGGGGTAAACATAACATGTTTGGTCTCTTAATTTCTTTTAAAAAGTTTGTATCGTTCCACAAGGATAATATTAATTAAATTATTCAATTCTGAACTGAATATTTTGATTAAACTTGGGTAAATATTCAGTTTATACTCACATAAAATTCTAAATACGTGTTCATCAGATCTAAAGAAATGCGTTTTCATTTGAATGGCGAGGACAGTCTTTTAAATAATAACATCCAACTTTATGCATTCAGGAATAAAAGGGCTCATTTGAAAGCTATGAATGAGACATAATGGCATAGGTATTTCTGTCTGCGGCATCATGCAAGGCGGCGGCAAACAGTTTAGATACCGATTCAGGTGACTCATTCTTTTGATCCATATATCATGCTTATAACTCACGTGTTGACGAAAATGCAAGCATGAATTTTGCAAGTGATTTTGTTATTTATCTTTAGTGTTCGAGGAAATGTACTTTTTAAATTGTTTATTGTTTAACATACATGTGCAGGTAGACAGTGTCAGATGGCACATACATCGTTAAGGTTAATCGTTAACATTTTAATAAAAAAATCAATAATCAAATATTTTATTTCTCTCAAGCAACAGAACATATGACGGGAATAGATACCATCATCGTCAAAGTGTCGTTAAAATTATTCAATCAATGAGGGTTTATGAATAAAACGGGAGGAAAAACGAATGAAGAAAAAAAGTAAAAGAAAGGGCGAAAATACATTTTTATTGACTCAAACTTTCACTCGCTACACTTTATACACTCTCTTCTCCGCACCTTTCGCTTCGCGCATACCATCTCGCACATTCTCCTTTATTTCATTCAGCCAATATCTACCCCCCCCCCTTTGTTCCCTGCAGCTCGCAGATAGTAAATAAAGAGAAGGGTGCTGGAATTCACAAGTTAAGTGGGTATCGGGAAAGAGAGGTAAATACACTTATCGCATCCATGTACATTTCACATATGTGCTTCATAATGAGGGGATGAATATATATATGTGTGTATATATATATATATATATTCGTAGAAAATGCCGTATGGCGATGAAAAAAATCTGTAGAGGATAGAGGAAGGAAATATACAGTTACAATGAGAAACGACACACACATAAATGTCCAAATTTTCGGTGTTAACCGTCTACTGGGGCGTTGTAGTCTCACCGAGTTGAATCTACAACGTCCCAGCAGACGATTAACACCGAAAATTTGGACATGTAAGTGTGTGCCGTTTCTCAGTGTACCTGTATATTATTTTCTTCATCTATCCTCAACAGATTACATATTTAAATATGTATGTGTATATGTATATATAAATATATTATATATATATTTATATAAATATATATGTATATATATATAGCGAGATAGGAGGCCTGGAAGAGTGGTTCTTGAAAGAGGAAACAGGACTTGCCGAAGGAAGAGGATTCAAAATTTCCCCATCCGACTTGAATTCGCCCTTTAGACTGACGTATTTTAATGGAAAATAAAGGGATGGAAAGTGGAAGATTAGAAACGAGATGCTCTCTGAAAGAACCTCATGCCAGATGGGTATACCGAAGGCAAGATAATAACATTTCCGCGTGAACGATGAAGAGTCACGTGCTGTTTCATTGCGTTCTGGTTGCCTAGTTGGAAAGCTGTGGGCTTCATTTTTTTACCAGATGAAATGAAAACAAATGAAAAGTAACAAAAGACTTTAGAAGACGAATAAATTTCTTTTCTATTATTTTCTTCCTTTCTGCACCTCGGACAAACGGAGAAGCAAGGAGAAAAGAGATTATGAAACTTATGCCAAAATAATTTCACGTTTCTAATAAAAATTTTTATAATTCGCGTTTGAAAAATAATCATGATTATTCATCTATTATTCACTGACTAATTCTGAAACATTATTATTTCAATGTCTTCATTTAGGTATAAGTCATTTATTCTTGTAATTTATTCGATTTCATTTTGACAATCCTTGTACTTTGGTAGAAATTATTGATGCATTTTGTTTTAAAAAACATGCAAATCCAAATCTAAAGCGGTGATGAAATGAGAAAATCCAATATCTCTATGATGCCATTCCCCTATACGTATTTTACCGTTAAATGTAAATAAGTATCCATGATATGAAGTCTGAAAAATTGCACCATAAGTATCTCAAAATGAATCGACATATAATAACGTAAAATTGATTATTCTTGTGTTGAAGGAAGCTCAAGGAAGAAGAACATAAAAATTATTACGGACGAATCATGGGAAGCAATAAGTAAAGGAGAAACATGATTGAGGAGAATAACATGTCATGGGATCGGAGAGAGGGGAGAACAATTTCTAGAATCTATGTCCTGTGATATTTGTCATGACATGAGAGCCAAGGAACACCCTTTCCCGGGGGCTGAACGTATTAAAGTGTTAGGCATTAAAAGTTCATTTTTATACTCGCGTGTTTATTTAAATTCGAACGCGATTCAAGTTTTAGGAATCTCCAAAACCATATGTGTGAACTTGTAAATTTACAACGCACTCATAACTTTTTCGTCACATTTATTGTGCTGTACGTCGTCATCTCGTTATTGTTCCGCCGTTCTAAACAGAGCGTAGGGTATAAAGATTCCCAAATCCGAGCGGTTCGTGAATGGGGAGGCGATGAGAAAAGTCAGACAAGGTGAAGTGAAAGGCCTCGAAAACAAGGGGAAAATTAAGTCCTTGAGCGCCGAGCGCTGGATATGGAGCAGCGGGCATAGGGCAGAATGGACGATTGGGAGATATAACAACGGGTAGGGGGGAGCACGTCCCAAGCACGTGTATCCCAGTCTGAAAGGCAAGCGGGATACACATCAAAGGTTTGGGGTAGGGGAAAAATGAGAGGGATGAGAGAAGAGGATTGGGGATGTATTGGTATACTAGGAGGCATGGCAACCGGCCCGGGGAAAAAAAAAATATATATATATATATATATATCGCAGACGTTTCCACACAGCCTCACTAATGCTCCATTCAGCTCATGGCCCTATGAGATCTCGTCACGTTTTTCGAGGATATACGACGAGGTTTGTATGGGACTCTCTCTCTCCCCTTCGCCTCGGGCCTCCCGTAAATGGAAAAACAAGCGGTACGAAACGGAGGCGACGTGGCATAAATGTCAACCCCGATCTTGTGAGGAGTTACTTCTGGAAGTTGATGTGGATAAAACGAGATGGAGGGATATGGGCGGTGAGTCCTGTGTGACAAAAGAAGACGTGATTGGCGCCGTGCTCCACTGACGTGATTCCTAATGTAGATGCAACCGGAAACGACATGCATTAAGCGCGGGTTGCATAATCTCATTTTCAGCTCCGGAGCACTCTTGGCAGTTTCTTTGAGGGCGTAGTAAATTGAAGGGTTCCGAGGAGGAAGAGCACCTCCCCTGTCGATCGCTCCCATGCATAAAAAACGCATCCCACGGTAAAAAAAACGCAGTTTGAGTTTTATCTGCTTAAGAGTACTTAGTTTTTGTTTTTAGATGACGTCATCGTCTGAAAAGCTGTCTCTCTCTCTCTCTCTAGTTCGAGAGTGTGATTGAAATTTGGTTACGCCCCAACCGCCCCAATATCAACTGACAGTTTGCATTTTAGGTGGGAATTTTTTTTTATCTGCACTCTTCCCAAAGAAAGCAGTCGAAGCTGCTCTTAACACATAGCTACCTCGAACTCGCCAACAAGAAACTTAAACTTATAAGACTACAGAACTTAAACTTATAAGACTCGTATAACTTTTTCAAAACAGAATCAGGATTTAACTACTCTAACATTTTTTATTCCATCCCGTGAATCGATGGAAATTGAGATTCACATATAACTAAAATTATCTATAGCATTTATGTGAAAATTTATATTTTTCTATGGCGTTTTTGCAAGGAGAGGAGATACTTTAGCGAAAGTAGTATTTACAGGTAGATAAGAGTTTATGAAAGAGATGATGATGATGATGAAGGGTAATCTACCACTTAAGGGAGGTTTTGGATGAGATTTAGCTTAGGTTGGCCGCGTAACATCTAACTTTAATCTAACTTCAAATCTAAGTACTTCCCACCACCTATCATTTGTCCAATATCTCTCTCTCTCTCTATTCTCTTTTCCTACCCCTACCCCGCTTATCCAACATTCTACCCTCTATTACACCCTTCAACAACCCATTGCCTCTGAGTACCCCTTCCATCTACCTTTCATGTCTTTTTTGGATCTCTCGCAGCAAACGCCTCTCCTCCCCTACCATTCTCAAAACTTCTTCATTCGTTTCTCTCTCTGTCCACTTCACCTTCTCCATCCGTCGCCAAACCCACATCTCATAAACCTCCAATCTATGAGCTTCATCCTTCCTCATGGACCAGGTTTCGGATACACGTTCCATATTAGGGTTTTCACTAATCTTTTTTTCAAATCTTTATTTAGGGTCCCTTTCATTAACACTTTCCTTTTCGCAAAGGCCTCTTTTGCTAAATAATAAGGAAGAAAATTATGGTAAGACTCGGCGAAAATGAAGGTTATGATGATAGAAACAGTAAGGAAGCAGTTTATGGCCCAGAAACTTGGTTCTTAAGGAGAAGATAGGCGTATTTTGGAGACTTTTTTTAGAATCGGGTGTGACAAAGAATGGAGAGAGTAAAGTGAACTGAGAAGAAAATAAATTATTTGATCCTAAAATGGACGAGGTAGTTGTTGGAGGAAATTCGGAAAGAGTAATAATTATGGACTGAAGGGATACTCAAAGGTGAATTCGAGCTCCATTTATTTATTTAGAACTGAAAAAATACACATCGAATTCTAATGAAACAATGAGGTATGTCTAGCTACACACTCTTCCGAAACGCACTCAGCATCGATATTAGAATAATCCGATTTTGGGAAAGAAAACGTTCCGAAATATTTAGAATGCCCTGGAAAATAATTGGTGCAAAAATCCCATGGATTCCGTTACCGTGCCATGTTTTCCAGTCTCATAAATCCGTCGCACGATTTGATTTGACAGAAATGTCGTATCTCTGAATTGAAAAAATATATACATATGTAAACGAGGCCTATAAAAACTACCTTCAATCGAGTGTCTTAGGCCACTTGTGTACGACAGCATGAGCTAAGCAAGGCTTCAGGTGAATGAAGGACCATGATTAGGATCACAAGTATCTCTCACTAAATTTAGCCATTATTCTTTGTCTTAATGGGTTAACAAATATGATAAATGCATTAAGTTTTAAGGGCGGCATGTTATAATTCCTCTGTATTAAAATTCAATTGTAAAATCATTATGGTTATGATTCATTCCTCTGTCACTTACTCGCGTCACCGCTGAACAATGTACATTTGAATCATTAAGTAAAATTTCCTAGAGTCCGTTGAAGGAACTAATAAAATGAACGCAAAAAATTTCGATGACGCGCCAATGCGGTAAACATCAGCGAATGATGGAAAGTGACCCACAAATAAACGCGAACACAGGGAAATCGATAGATGCTCTCGAGAAGAAGTTTCCCCTACTCTGCGTATTATTTTTTTTCTTCCGTCTCCCTAAAGAGTTGCGGGGGGGGGGGTTGTAGAGGTCTGAAATCCTCAACAAGGTTAAAGGTACAAAATTCCACCTTCAACGACTCAAAGATTTAGGCAATTGTCGTCGCACCAAAGCGTTACAATCAGTACTCACCTAACAGACGGTTTAGGGTTCGAGAATAAATCTATCATAACTCTTGCGTCAGTTCTACTTATTCTCTATCGCACACAGTTCCACCATAAATATGGCTTTTCTTTCATCGCCTTCGAATAAACTTATGCCCAATTTTCCCAATAATTTACGAAGAAAATAATTAATGTTTGTAATTTTGAAAATGTACATCAGCATATCGTCAACAAGGGTATCCGTGAAAGATGTTTTCCGTGTTCTCTGGTAGTACGTTGCAATTTGATTCAAGACAGTTTCATCACAGTCGGTAGATTCGCGAAGCAAGGACGAGCCTGAGAACACTGAAGGCAACACCACTTCCCCAGCAGCCATTCACGATCCCCAATAAGGGAACGTGTGTCGTTTCTATTCGAGTTAATCAATCGAATAGGAGTCCTTTCTCATCAGATATCACTAAAAATACGCAGTGGTGTGCCGAAGGACTTTTTTTTAGACAGGTCCCGAAACCGAACATTTTTAAATAGGGGATGTTTCCTTTCCTGATCAGAAACAAAACACTTCAACCCTCTCCATGAAAATTCTTACAAACTCCGCTTTTTTTATATAGAAAAGGGGTTTGATAAATCACTCTACAAAGAATATTTGCTTATTTCCAGTCAGAGATTTAACCTACTCCAGTTCCGAATCCTGGACTACCAAAGTACACATTAACTCGTATGTGTACTCGTGCAATCACTATGTATTATTTTTTTAAAAAAGGAAGAATTTCAGCTAATAGACAAGTAATACATGCTCGGCCCATCTTCTTCTTGATAGATGAGGCTGATGTGTAAAAGGAACTCGGAAAACCTTTAAGCCTAATACAAATGTAAATTTCCCATGAGCCACGAGCATTTAATCATCATAAAAAGTTGATTTTATCGAATTACAGCGATGATAAAAAGACGTTAAAAGCAGTGAATATTAGCTAGTAATTTAAATAAAAGGAGTGATATTCGAAAATTATTTATTGTTCTGGACATCTAGTCCACTAGGAACAAAAAGAGTTTTGTGGCTACTCAAGTACTCAAGAGAAAAAGCAATGCATTAAAGATGGGTGATTCCGATTCGATTCACTAGGAAATCGTTTATGTTAATACGATTCCCAATTATTTTGAATCGATTATTGTGATCCGATTCTCATTCGATTCGTTTCCTTTCCGATTCTATTCAATTCCGATTCCGATTCAATTACGATTCCGATTTGGTTACGATCCGATTCATTTACGATTCCGATTCGGTTACGATTCCGATTCATTTACGATTCCGATTCAGTTACGATTTCGAATAGGCTACGATTCCGATTTAGTTACGATTCCGAATCGAATCGATTCACATGGTGTGATTGGAATGGATTTAGAGGATCCGATTTTTCGAGCGTATCGATTCACACAATACGATTCGAAAAAATTCTTTCCTTGAAATCGTCCATTTCTACATTGAATGCATTGAAATTGCCGACAAAATTTGAAAGGATATCCTACCTCAGAATAAAAATACAACGGATACAGGGGGAAAAACTAAAGATCCTGTAAAATACATACCATAGCATCTTACCAATTGACACACATTGACAAATCAGGACGCTATGACAACATATGCCAACGTTGGCTAGACGACTAATGTCACAAAGATGACATTCCCATAGTGTTCCGCAACAGCTTACTTACACGATGAAACATTTTTGCCTTTAATCTATCTTTCATTAATTTTTTCTGACTTTGCAGCGAATGCTAAACTCATTTATAATAATTATCAGGATTAAATAGGGGATAAAAGAATTCCTTCGAATGGGAAACGGATAACCACGCCGAAACTGGCCAGATTTAGCACTAAGTTCTTAATATGCGGGTGTGGAAATTTTACGTTTCTTGCCCTCTGTCCTGTAAATTCTCTCCATAATTCGGTTCCCGAGGTTTTTACGAGGGGCGCTGGAGCTGAAGTTATTTTTGAGATAAAAAGTTCACCCCAACGTAGGAGCAGTTCAGAAAATTTTTTTTCGTTGGAGAGTGAGTTTATACGAAGGTCCATTCGGTTTATTAATGAGAGAATCTGTTTCTTTTTCCCGGGTTGCGCTACCCTCAGAATACGTAATAATGCGGGAGCATTTGCTATGGCAGAGTTCCCTTGGTATCTGAACATATTTGCTACCGGGAGAGGAAAGGCCAAGAAGTTAATAATAATTTCCCTTGAGTGGATGTAAAAAATTTGCTCATTTTTACGAAGAAGAGTCGCTATTAATTCAAATCTGGTAGTCAAATAATATTAAATATTAAGGTTAATTTTTTTTAAACTCTTCAGCGCCTATTTTTTAGGAATTTTTTAAGGACGAGGCGTAAAAATTTCCGCCGTTTGAGCGAAGAAATTTATTTATTAGTGTTCTGAAATTAGCACGTTAGGATATAACCGTCAGTGCCCAAGCTTATTCCTGTCAAGTAAATAATGGTCGCACAATGTTTTTATTCTCGATTTTAACATTTTTTTTAAAGAGTAAGAATAGATTAATAATTGAGCATTTAAAAATGTATTCCAATGCACGGGTGCTGCTAATTATTTCGAAATCATCGGGTTATACAAATGACCTGAACAAAGAGAAATCATAAATGTGAAAATCATTTTTAACAACCGCTGCCATTTTCAAATTGTGATATCATTATTATTCATGAGTAGGTAGTTTAAAATAGTGTTCTAAGGTCTCCTAAATTATTTAAGGTGGTTAAAACCTCCACACTTTTATATTATCCGCGTCAAGTCCATATTGGATTTTCAAGCCATATTTTTAGATGGTAAATTCCTTTTTCGGACATCATTAAATAAAAAGTACGAACAAAGCCTTTGATTGAGAATGACAGCAATTTCATGTCGTACATAATATAATGCCTAAATATGGTTGTACGGTCGCAATTCAGGATAAGAAGATATTATTATTCCATAACACTAAATTTTACGCTCTATTTATAGATTGCTGGAGTAGTTTCCCTTCCGTGGAACCGTGATATTTTATGAGTTGGATGATGGATGAGATGGAACGTGATATTTTATGGAGGAGCTTTGGATGACTCTGTCCAAAACTTCAATTTCAAACATTCATAACACATATGCGAAAACAAATTTTAATGATGCCCCTAAGATAAAACAAGCACACTTTCCCCAATAAAAGTGTATTGTTTTCATAGGGCAATCATAAATTGTAACACCTCACAATTAACCCGAATTGCCCACTCATTTTATCCCCCTAAAGGTTCTGCATTTAAACTCTTAAAATGTTGCGACTCTACACTACTCATACTTGGGATACGCTTATACTTATATCAACTTTTATCCTTCTACACTTTTTTTATCTTCTTACCAGGCGTGATAATTAAAAAAAAAAATCTAATATGACTTTGAATTCAGGGTCATGTTCAAAGGAACTGACAAAGGATGGTACCCAATGTTCTCGGGACGACTGCGGAGATAATTCCATGAGTGTCAGGATTCGCTTGTCCAAAGTCTCGAAACAACAACCACTAACTATCCAGAAATGAATAAAAAAATACGATCGTCTTCACGGTAGAGAACTCGAAGGGAACTTGAAACACTTCAACATTAAAGTGGCCCACGATTCAACATGGAACTTCGGTAACTGCGATCGCCAATTAAAAAGGTTTGAACGATCGACTTCGAAGGGATTGAGGGAGGGGATTACGTGAAAAACCTTTTTAAGGAGCGGCGGCTTCATAAGTCGTACATGATCCCTGATCCATTTGTTGGAGTTAAAAAAAAAAAAAATAAGGAAAAGTCTGAATTTACCCTTCGAACTTATTCCAAGATTGAAGTGATCTTACTTAACGATCCCCAGACAAGGAAGATAAAAAGAGAACACTCCATTTCACGTCTTCGTTTCAGAAAGATACGGGGGTGGTCCTCCTATTATCCGGTTCTCCAAATGACCGAGTCGTCAGGGGCTAACGATCCTGTTCGATCTAATCCGCTCTCTCGTATGCGCTAGGCACGCCGTCGTTAAATGGATTATCGCGAGGCGACCGACTCATCTACGCGACCAGCAGCGGCGGCAGCCATCATCACCTCAAAACTTCAAGAGGCGGCTGATAACCACGATGGCCTTTTTAGGGCACGGTGACCCCGTCAGCCGCGCTTTTACACATCGAAGAAGGCGATGTTAACTTGCATAGGACACCCATGATCACGATCGACCCATCCGCTGATGAGAATCGTAAACCTCGACATTTCTCGCATCCAGATTCGAACGGAATATTCCACTGCCTGACTCCCCGCGCCATTATTTGCGCCTTCCAATATTGGACATAAGAGATTTGCGATAACGGTTCGATTTACTAGGATATCGAGTATTTTAATACGATTCGCGATTATTTTGAATCGATTATTGTGAATCGATTATTATGATCCGATTCTGATTCGATTCGTTACCTTTCCGATTCGATTCAGTTCCAATTCCGATTTTTTAACGATTCCGATTCGGTTACGATTTCGAATGGTTACGATTCCGATTCTAATAGATTCAAATAATGCGATTCAAAGCGATTTAGAGGATCCGATTTTTCTAGTGAATCGATTCACACGATACAATTCCAATCGATTTGGTCGAATCGATTCATTCCTTGAAATCGCCCATCTCTTGTGGACATGTCTTCCTCACCCCTAAACTGACGCGTTGGAACAACTCTTGTTGCTCACGCTAGATTTTTTTCAAAATCATAGAGATCTTTTATTATAATCCAAAAATTGAGATTAAATGTAGGGTTCCTGTTTATTCACCCCAGGTACGCTTCCAAATATTCAGTTATTACTTCTCAACCATTACCTATCACTTGATGTTCTTCTACTTCTAAAGATTATCCTGCAAAACGCCTAAGGGGCGTGTGGCAGGGGGGGAGACACCACCAAACATTTACATTCACTCCAAAATTCAAATGTTAAGAGACACATTGCACTCAGAATTAAAGCAGCCCGCATGCAAAATAAAATAGTAGAACATCATCAAATAATAATGTCAAATATACACAGTATCGCATTCCATTTAACAATGTATTGGCCATACAACGTTAGTCAAAAATTACTGATTAGGCGTCAAGCAATTATCGGGTTTTACGCTATATTTACGAAAAACATCTAAATCAAATTGATTTTAGTTAGTCGTCATTAGTACTTTACGAATTTTGTAGGCAGATGTATTCGATATATATATATATCTGTTTAAAGCTCAATGAACCCTCTTTTGACTTCCGTGACCAAATTGTGTACTTGGAATATCAAAAATTGCACAGCTCAAATATTTATTTGTTTTATTGTGATTCTTTCTTTAAACTTAATATGTTTATTGGAAACAGTTTAATTGTTAAAATTACTTAATTTATGATCATAAATATAAAAAAACATGCCATACATTCCGGCAACGTCGCATACATTCATACGATGTCAGCACTGCAATATGAAGGAGGATGCTAACTCGTTATTTTATTCGATTTGAAATAAAAATCCGTCGTTTTTGCTATGACTTATAAAATATATTGCACTTATATTGGAATTGGAAACAAATGTAAAGTGGCAAGCATTACTTTTGGAAATGAACAAGAATGTATATCAACAAAGGGTATCACTGAGGCACCATGAGTGCGACGTTGCCACGTTTATGCCTTGCGATTGAAGAAAAGCGTGGAGTAACTGCAATTTATTATAAATATTTCATGTACTATTCTCTGAATGATTATTTTAATCGGTGATTTCAATTTATAGCACAATTATATACTGCCCTTAAAATTTTTCAGTGGTTTGACGTTATTAGTTTTACGGTTAATTTCCCCTTAAAGTTGTACAATCACATAAAATCAGCCATTTCCCTTAAGAGTGCTAATTTAAAAATTCGATATCTTTCAAAATATCTTCTGAATCGATTTGAAATCTGGCACGTTAATAACTTTTATATAATAAGTAGAATGCCCAAACAAAATATCATCGATTTGTCATTATTTCAACTTTATAGCCAATGAATCCTCAATGCACTCCCGACGACAAACGGTCAGCGCTCCTGTGCATTTGGAATAAGACAACGACGATTTTTTACGTCGCCGACTCCCGAAAGCCGAGAGAAAAAGTCTTTTCGACGGAGCGTGGAAAATGAACTCCCGCGTGGTCCATCCCGAAAAAATCTTCGGGGATTATCACCGTCGTATCGAGAAACGTCCGCTCGATCACCATCGGACACCACGGTGGGAGCAAATCCCAAAGAGCTGGTCATAAATCCAATTCGGAAAGTTTATAATTTCTTTGTTTTTTTATGAACAGGTGACAAGTCGGATAGTTGACCCGCCCCGAAACGTCTATCTGTACCTTGGTGCCTCGTGCAGTAACAAAGGTGCACGTTCGCGGTGCAGTGCCGTTACTGAGAAGATCGCGCATTAAGACACCTCACTTCCTTATATTATTGCTCCAAAACTATTTTTTCGATTCTATTTCGACGTAATTTTCAACGTACTTACTCCGAATCTTTTCTAAATTAATTTAATAAGTTTCCAAATTGTTATTTAGAAAGTAATTTTTAAAAAGAATTTTTATAAAAATTATGTATAAAATAATGAAAAAGTTTATTTTTTGGACATTGTTGCGTAAGTTATATTATATAATGGAGTAGAGAGCGATTTTAGCTATTAAATGCATAAAAAATATTTTGCGGTTTACTGGTGGTTGATGAATTATGGTAAAATACGATCATCAACTACACCATTTCCGCGTAAAATCCATTGAGACTATATATATATATATACTCCAGTCCATTGAGGGTTTTTAAAACTGAAAAATTCCTATCCGTCATATTTTTTGCGGGAATGCCTTGTGGGAAGGTAATGGAAAAGACCTCTTATGTCGTGGTTCAAAAAAATAAGTATATATATAGAAATATAACAGTTATTTAAAAAACCATTAAAAAAATAAGTGTTGCAACATTTTTTTATTCAAGCGATTGGGGAGGAAAATCGTTTTTTTTCGAAATATTGAAGGAACTATGACTCGCAGAGGGTTGGGACGGCCAGATAGATTGTGCGTAACGAAAGTCTCTACAAAATACGACTTTAGAAATCAAAATGCTGTAGCTATTAAAAAGTTAAGCGTTCCATTATTGACGAGATTCGCATACGTCACGTACGACACCTCCTTCCGGCGCCCTGGGGGAGGGGGG